>WBMZ01008457.1:0-100076 GCA_013400975.1 Atrichornis clamosus | reverse complement strand
GGGGGCTGCGGGGCTCGGGGCCGCGCACGGCGGCTGCAGCCCTCCCCGAGCAGCCGGCACCCCGGGCACGGTCGGGGGTGGGCTCGAACAGCCCCTGTGCGATGCACACACCCCCTCTGCCCTCCAGATCCCTGAAAAGTTGTCTTCTGGGGGCCGGGCATGGAAAACTGGGTGCACGGGGAGAGAGAAGAGACTTTATGTGGAGGTTAAGGAACTGAGTCCGAATCGCTCCTGTAGTACTCGTCGTGCTCTCGCCAGGCTGAAATTCAGTTTTTTGCTAATCAAAGTGTACTGCCATCACTGATAGGTTGTATATATTTGTATTTGAACGTTTCTATTTCCCAAATAATTACAGTCTTGCATGACGATTCACCCCGAGCAGCCTCGGTGTCAGAACGAAAATAGTGCGAGCCCTCCCCTTTCGCGATAACTGAATTTACACCTGTGTGATAAAAACGTCAGTAGCTGTTATTTACTCGTTACTTATTTACTGTGAGTATCTCCTGATAGGGCGGTTCAGCGTTATTTTAAATAACAGTAGCTTTCTGGCGGAGCTTTTAAAAGATAGAGTAGCTCTTGGTGGGGCACAGTCGCTGCTGGCAGGATGGAGTAGTGGAATTATAGAATCACAGAACAGTTTGGGTTGTAAGGGATCTTCAAGATCACGTCGTTTCAACCCCCCTGCCACGGTTGGAACTGATATGATTGCATCGCCAGTGTGTTGCTGTTCATGGCATTAATGCAAACTGATTTAGAGGGATTAATTAGTGGATTTATTCCATCCGGTTTGTATTTCACTGTTTCAGTAGCGGGGGTGTGGGGTGTGAATGCCCCTCACCCAGCTCAGCTTCCCGGTGGCTGTGGGGATGTAGGAAGTGCAGTTACCTGTGTGGCCAGGGATTTTCTGAGCTGCTGTGCAGAGGTGCCTGTTGGGATAATCTCAGCCACCCTCTGCCATACACTGTAGCCAGGCTACTGAGGCATTTGATTTCATAAAAGTCTGCTGAAAGGGCAGAAGGAGAGTGCTGGCCTCCATCCTCCCCTGTGGAGCACGGGCATCAGGAATGCAGATGGTGACATGCTGTACAGGGCATGAATGTGGAAATGCAGCCTTCCAGCCAGGAAAGCAGGTAAAGTCCTTTGGCTGCCCGTGCTCACACTGGTATCTGTGTGTGTGCTCAGTGTTTGGTTTTGTTTCCTCTCCAGGACACTTCTGTGTGTTCCTGCAGGGCAGCAGTGCCTGTGTTCCTGCAGTGTGTCCTGGCAAGGGACCGGGGGGAGGGCTGTGGCTCTCTGAGGGTTAGGATTTCTTTTTGTTTTCCTCAGAGGTTTTCCAATCTGTTGAGTGATGAAAAAACTCCTCTTTGTGTTGCTTTACTATCAGCATGCTGGAAAACAGTTGGTACCCTGTAAAAGTGCTCTGCATTCCCCAAAGCGTGCGTGTTTCTGCTTAATAACTATAACTACACGTGCTTTGGAGCTGTGGGGTTCCTGTGACAGGTGGCAGAGTGGTCCCACCTTCAGCTGGGTGTGAGAGTGGTACCTGCAGCAGCTGTTGAAGTTGCTGGAGGGTTTGGTCCATCTTCCCACTCTTTAAGCTGGGAAATTTGGCTCAGATTCTGATGACTAGGAGTTAGGAGAAAGGACGCTTCCCCAGCGAGGTGTGACTCCCTGGCCTTGTGGCTGCACACGAGTCTTTGTCTTTCTCCATGAGTTTAATAGGCTGTTATTAAAATTGTGATATATCCAGCCCTGTACCACTGGTGTTGTAACAGAAGCCAATCAGTTAAGTGCAAAATTGCATCTGAAGAGTGTTGTGTCTGTCGTGCTTAGCAAGGAAAAGGGGGAGAGTACTTGATCTCTGCAAAACCCACTGATTAGATTCACTCTGCTTTGTGTTTCCTCCCTAAGTTTGGTACTATTGTTTATATGCTGCCATAAATGCTCTCCTACATCACTCTGTGTTTGTATAGACAGGCCCAAGATATCTATAGTGAGCCGTATGCTTTTCCTCAAGGATTTTGAGACGACGTTCAGAAGGATGGGGTGAAAACAAGAATCTCTGAATAGCTCTGCTGTTGTGTGTCTCTTAAGTAGGAGGGTTGCCAAGCTGTTTGATTTATGCAAATATATTAAAGGCAGGCGGGAGGATGGGGAGTAGGGTGACAGCCTGCAAGTGCAAATTTGGGGTGTGCCAGCAGTGCTCACGTGGCTGATGGAGGCACAGTGGGGGTCTGCTCTGGTCCCACAGGAGAAGCACGTGGTGGAATCATCAGGTGCCTTTACTTATAGAATCCCAGAACAGCGTGAGTTGGAAGGGACTTTAAATATCAGCCAGTTTCAACCCCCACCCTGCCATGGGCAGGGACACCTTCCACACTCCCAGGTTGCTCCAAGCCCCGTCCAACCTGGCCTTGGACACTTCCAGGGCTGGGGCAGCCACAGCTTCTCTGGGCACCCTGTGCCAGGGCCACCCCACCCTCCCAGGGAAGAATGTTTTCTGTGTCGTGGGAAGGAGTGTGGTGATCACAGCACTGCAGGCAGCTGCTCCAGGTCAGTCTCGAGTCATGTGGAAGGAGCTGGATGTGTGTCTCTGTGTCGTGCTCACTCAGTAATTAATACTGAGTTTGTCAAATGTCCTATTTGTGTCATTATGGTGCAGCTTGAGACAGCTGGAGGTAGTAACTCTGCCCTTCTTATGCACTCTGAGACTTTTCTCCACTACAATGTGCTATTTTTGCCATGGCAAGGTATGCTTCAAGGGCCTCTATTCCGTAATTTAAATCAAAACTGGAAGAATTGAGCAAAGAGGGAGAGCAGGATGGTGGGTGTGCGTAGGTAGGCAGGAATGGAACTTGTACATTGTTACAGTCCTTAGCGTGAGTGTTAATCATTCAAACCTCTCAGTCCTGACAGTCTCTTTTAACCACTGAGTTTGCTGGGAGAGGTATTTTGGCTGCAGCCTCTGTCTAAACTTGGATGCAGATCAGGGTGGAAATCAATACTTCATGTCCCCAGCTCTTAGCACAGCAATTACAGGCAGCGCTCGGGAGCATCTCTGCAGCCGTGTGTCAGCACCCTCGTGTTGGAATCCTTGTTTGAATTAGTATTGGTGAATTGATTGTGAGCAAAAGACGTGCCTGGTGGTCCGGGGTGGGATGCTGGTGATGAGGGGGGGATGCAGCAGAGCATCATTGTGGCAGGTCTGTGCTCAGTGGGACCCCCACCTGTGCCGGCTGCACCCCTGGGCTTTTGACTTCATGGCTTTGCTCAACCTTCGCCTGTATTTTCAGTAGTTTGGTTAAAAGCAATATCTGTGTGGAAATCCAAATTCTGGGTGATGACTTGCCAAGCTGCATCAAGGGTTTGGTCCATTCAGCCTCGTGTTTTTGCTTTAGTCTCCTTTCCACATTAAATGGGAAACACCTTAATTAATTAATGTTGGTAAAGTGCTTGAAGATGTAACGCGCAATCAATTGCTAAGTGTTATTAATAACACCTGGCTCAGCGTTTGGCTTATCTCACTACTGATTTCAGAGCGTCAGTGGCACACTGTGATCACCGTGTCCTGGCCTGTGTTGGAGAGGATGGTGGTGTGTGCATGGATGCTGCCAAAATCTAGCTGGGAATGGGGCAGGAGCTGCCCCCTGCTCCTGGAATAAAGGGTTTCTCCTGCCAAAATCTAGCTGGGAATGGGGCAGGAGCTGCCCCCTGCTCCTGGAATAAAGGGTTTCTCCTTGCTGTGCACTTGTCTCGGGCATGTGCAGCATAAGAAGGGTTTCAGTTGTGTCTTGGTATGTGGTGATGCCAAGGGGCCAGGAGGACCTTTCTGCTCATGACAGCCTAAAATAGAGTTTTCTCTTTTTCCCTTTGATCTCAGTATCCTTTCATAGCTACAATGCAAAGGCTTTGACTTTTGCCCAGGAGGCAATCAGTTACCTCTGCGCTGTTGCTATTTTGTGAGTAATCATCTCAGGCTGTTGAAAATGTACCATTTTCATCTCTTCAGAAATCTTCCCTGCTATTTGTTCTTCCAGAGCTGCAGAGCTGGTACTGTAAAGAAGCCTGAGGAATTTGGATACTGCTGCCCAGTCGGGTATTATCAGGAGCATTTTTGCACCATGCTTATCACAAGATCAAGGTCTTGCTGTACTATTACTCTTTCTAATAATTTCCTACTTTGTCTCCCTTTGTCCTGTGTAGTTCAGGGGGTGAAGGAGCAACTAGTTTCATGCTCTAAAACAATTGCTTGTGCTGGGAAATAAATCTGTGCTTAGCAATGTTCCCATGATTGCTTTAGATGCAAGGAACCGGCTGCAGATAACACTTCAGGTCCCTGCTACATCTTAGTCTTTGAAGACGTTAATTTAAATATCTTTTCTGGAGTTTTCTTATTCAAAAGCCTCATCTGGCATGGTTAGCATAATATTTAGATTATCATTGCTTTAGGGTTTGTCCAGGGGAGTTTTAGTGAAGCTCTTAAGGATGAGTAAGCTCAAGTAAACTGAAGTTGAAGGTGGACTTAATCCGGGGTTTTTAACTTCCCAGTTTGAAGTATAACCATGAAAACGGTGTTAAACGTGCAGGTGGGGAGAGGGAGATAGAAACAAGTCCTGGTCTTAAATTGGGGAAGATTAAGTGTGATTTTTGTCTGTCGGGTTCAGGCGCTCTCAGATAATCACTGGTGGGACTGGGTATCATCCAAAAGGACAGTCTGTCCTCCCATTACTTATTTTATGTTCCTCCAGATATGTCAGTGGATGTTCTCTGTCTCTGGGGCTCAGTATGGAACTCTGAGATGCCAAAAGAGGCTTTACAGCCTTGGGTAGGGTCTCCTTGCCCATCCTGAGGTGCAAACATCTTTCCTGGAGTGGTCCCTACTCCTCTCTGCGCACCAAACAGGACCGAAGTACATTGCTATACGCCAGGCACTGAACTTCAGCACTAGCGTGACACAGAGCAAAACTTCAGTCTCCAGCTTGTTAAAATTCAACCCTCACAGTTCCTCGTTGCCAGCAGAGCGTGAGATCAGTGCTCTGGTAGTGACACAGCAGCTGCAGAACCCTGTGCTCGTAACGCGGCGTGCGGAGCTGGGCAGCAGCTACACACAACCCCCAGGGAATCAGTCACCCAGAGCCTCATTTCTCAGGACACGTCCTCACCCTTGAGAAGCTGGAGGCTGAGGGGGTTGCTCCTTGTTGCTTTGTGAACTACTCCTGTTTTCTGTTGCTGTATAATCTTACTTGAGTCTTTATGGCTGGTGTTTTTGGGTATTGAGATGGATTTTGTGGAACTGCCAGCTGAACTGTTCTGGTGTTTGGAAGTGTGTTCTGTGGTAGCAGGAGATGGGATGGGTTTAGGTTTTTTTAAGGGAAAAGAAGCTATCTCACCAGAATATAGATGTGGCATAACTGCTTTTGGAGACTTTGTCTGAAGATCTTTCCATGGTTAGTTTGTTTGCAGGAGTTGCAAAGGTGAGGAAAATCTCTTCCCAAGGTTTTCCTTGTGCACTCACGGCCAAAGGCGGTCACTGAAGGCTTGGAGGTGAGGGTGATGGGTGAGGGTTTGGAGGTGTCTCCCCAGGGCGAGAGGCTGGGGTTGAGTAATGGGGATGGGCTGTGATCTGAGGGGATCTGAGAGGCTCTCCAGGAGGACAGTGTGTTGCTGAAGAACAGCTTTGCAGAGGTATTGATACACGATTGAGCGCGACACTGGCTGGAGGTGGTGGCTCCCAGGGACATCCTGATGCCCCTCAGTCCAGCTCTGGCTTCCATAACCTGATAAATGGCTGATTTCCCTGATCTTGTTAGTGATCTCCTTCCCCAGATCCCTGCAAGGAGCCTCTGGGAGGGGGACAGAGCTGACCAGGGGTGATGCAGGTTGGCTGTTCCCACCCAGACTCGGTGTGGGTGGCTTTTGGGGCAGGTTTCTGGTTTTCAGCTGTGCCTGATAAAGTGATGTGTCTGTGTCTGAAAACTGCTGAACTGCAAAGACCTCTGCCTTGGAGTGCAGAAGATGAGCTGCAGCAGAGAAAAATTTTTGCAAAGAGCAATTAGTGAGAAATGGGTTTTTTGTCATGAGGATTTCTGACACCCACATGATGGGAGAGCTGCAGTGGGCAGGGCCATGTTTGCCCAGAGAAATGGAAAAAGTTCTTTTGCTTTTGCTTTTCAGACGTGTGGTGAGTCACAGACTTTAGTACATGAGGCTGGAATTTGCTTTTGTATCACTTAGACAATGGGAAAGGAGCAGAGATGCCTACAGAAAGGTGAAGGAGAGTGTGGTGCCATCCCAAGGGCACCATGGATCTCCTGTGGGCAACCAAGAGATCCAGAGTTTGGGAGGAGGTCACCCTTACCACTGAAGAAAGAAAAGGGTCCAGGCCTGGGCTCATCTCAATCTTAGAGGATCGTCCTTGTCCCTTGTTGCTTCTGCAAATGTTTTTTTCTGAAAGGAGCATCTCTTCTGAGGGCATCAGTAAATCCACTTCCCACCCTTCTCGGTCCTTACAGAGTCATTCTGACTCATGTATTTTCATGCCACTTCTTCCTCTAAATTAAAATTTCACAGGTTTTAGAGGCTGTCTCTGGGAGCTGAACCTTCAGGGTTATCTGATGGGGAGCTGATGTGTCACAGCCTTTGCTGTTGCTGTCCTGGCGATGTGCTGCTCTCCTGTGAAATCTCTTCTTTGTTGTCTCACTTTGCTGGGTGACATCTGGGGGAGAATCCCCAGCCTCTCCATCACCACCTCCTCTCTCACAGAATGTGTGTTCTCCCTCAGTGGGGAATTAAATCACCTTTGTGCGGAAAGTAGCATGAACTGGAGGTGGGGGAGATCATATTTGGTGTGAATGTGTGGGATGTAAAGAGAGCAAGGGAGCACAACGGTGTCCTGATGCCTATCTGCAGATTTTTCTCTGACTTTTGCAGCTGCAGTCAAACCTGGAGAGCTGACATTGCTGGGAAGAAGTTATTTGCAGGAAAGGTGAAGCAGAGCTTGTACCTCTGCTCCAGCAGATTGAGGCCATTGACCGTGTTTGGGCTTTGGAACCAAGAACCTAAAACTTGAGTCTCTGGTTTCCTTTGCCTTTTAATTCTTATCAAATCATGGGGTTTGCAGAAGGACTTCTCATCACTCCTTAATTTCAGCCAGCACCTTAACTAGCCAACCATGCCCTCTGTCACTGTACAACTGGAGAGTTTTCCAGTGGTGGGTGCTGTGAGTGTGCACGGCATCCACGCACAGAGATGAAGGCTGGCAGGGCAGCCACACTGCTCCAGCCTGTTGCTTTTAACTAGCTGTACATCGTCCTGCCTTGGAAATTACCTGGGAAAAGCAACGTGGGATTACTGTTGGCCACCATCAGCTGAGTGGGGGTCCCAGCACTGGGATTGGGCAGCAGTCATGCTATGGCTGATTCCCCAGTAACACCTTCCTTGCTCTCTTTAAACAGCAGAATATCCCAAAATGCTCAGTTTTGGCCTCCTCTGCTTTTTCAGGTGTGCACAGGAGTATTCCATAACCTTTAGGGCTGAGTTAAAAGGTCTTTGTAAGATTCTTCTTTTGGTCTTTGGCTGGTTTGAGTGGTCTCTACCTTCCCATCATAAAATAGAAATTTTTTTCAGGATATTTCCAATTGTTGTAAGATGCTGTTGTGGGTCGAAATGTGCTGCAGGCACACAAGCATTGCAAGTGTTTGCCTGTTTTCCAGGGAGATTTGCTCTATTAGGGGTGGAAAGCAAAGCAAATTGATTCGAGGAATAGATTTGAGGAACTTACTTTTGATGCTAAAGACTTAGATGGTCTAGATGCTCTCTTAAGCTGCAGGAGGGGAAAAATAACATGTGAGGAGAAACCTGGAGCACTGCTGCAAAGGTTTTTGGTGAACCATACTGAGATTTTCAGTAGGGAAATCTCCAGATGCAGCTGTATTTTGAACAGCAGCTGCCCTCTGACGTGGAAGGCAGGAGGGCACGGCGTGTTTTGGCAGGGCTGTCACAGTCTGGGCACAGCAGCACTGCTGGAGGAGACCTCGGGGGATCCGTTTTCTTCTTGGAGCCCTGTCCCTCTGCAGTGTTTCACTGGAGTGGCTCCTCAAAGAGGGTGTGCGGATGAGCAGAGCCCAACTCAGAGTTACTTGTTGGGCATTTGATTCTCCCTTGAAGCTGAACGTCTTTGTGTGAGTTTGTGTAACAGCAGCACATTCAGAAAACAGATTCCTCATCCTGTGATGGTAAAATATTCTCTCTGTGTGTGTTCATGATTGTTTGTTCTAGCCTTAAATGCGCCCAATTATTTGCTTTTATGTTTGTCAATTATTGCATTATCAGCTCAGGCAAAACCTGTTGTTTTATCCACTGCAGATTCTTAACATTAATTCCTTGACCTTTTATATTCCCTATAGTAAATCTAGAGTTGCTAAATGGCTTTGCTCAAATTTTTCATTTTTTTTTTCTACCAGAGCAATGGCTCAGGCAGGAGCTGGGGAACCATTTCAGGTGGAGAGACTGTGTGCTCCCCACCACATTTGCATCGTGTAATTGAATCTGCAAAGATCGATTTTGTCATCCTTGAGAAGGGAGCTTGTTTTAAAGCCACACAGGGTTTGTTCAAATTAGCTTTAGTTTCCTGCATGATCTCTTTTTGCGGTCAAGAGAGGTCCAAAACTGACAGTTCAGGGTGAGGGGGCTGATTAATGGGGTTCTTAAATTTCCATGAAAAGCAGAGGGAGGTGGTGAGGCCAAAGCTGTGGGGGAAAAAACCCAAACCCTTAAAAATATAAAGCTCATAGTGGCATGGGTCTGAGAAACCACAGAAAGCCCACCTATTTAGTGAAAAAACTGTATTTAATACCAAAAAGTTCTGGTTTGGGGTAGCACATTGTAATTTTAGCAAAAATGTTGCAGAATTTGTTGGTTAGAAGGTACCCAGGCAGTTGTGTTGGCCTCAGGATGCGCTCCTGCAAGGCCCTGGTGTCCTGATGTGCTTTTGGTGGGTTGCTGCAGCTGCTGGGTGAGGCAGAGCTGGGACTGAGCCTGGGAACAGAGTGGATTGTCACTGCCTGGTCCCAGGGAGCCCCTCCTGGGCACGTCCCCAGGGCTGGCTTCCCCAGTTTAGGAGCTGCTGAGTGCACCGACATCAAGGGGAGAGGATGGGGTTAACAGGGCGTGCTGGAGCAGGGCTTAGAGCTGCCACCTTGGCCTGCTTGCCCGTGCTCTCATGCCCATGTCATTCCTGGCTTCGCTCCAGCTCTGGGACTTGAGCTCCCAGAAGCTGCTGAAGTTTTTCTGGAGCTGTGTGGAGCTCTGCAGTGGCCGTCGCTCCCAGGGCGAGCTGCCGAGTGTGGCACCCGGTACCATCTGCTGTTCCTGTCAGGCAGAGCGAAGCTTCAGAAAGCACTTTGCATTCTGCCACCTTTGCAGAGAACCTTTTTATGTGCTTTTCCTCCTTGGACATGCATCATTTCCAGCGTATTTTGGTAAATGATGTAATTTAACACATCTTCTATGCCCTGCTTATCGCTGTCATTTCTGAGTGCACTCATTAGGGACCAGTTTGATTTTGGGCATAATTCCTCTGATAGGCACATTTACTGAACATCTTTGATTCAGCATTTCACATGTGGCAGGATTAATGGAAAGCACTTTACTAAAGAGGTTTGAATACCTTGTAGGTTCCTTAAAGAATTTTTTTTTCATTTAAATGGAGCTGTATTATCTTGGGCTGGGGGTTTTTTGATGCTGTAGTGTTCCCTGTGCTGCCAGGGTTGGACTGCCACAGAGCAGGGTGACTCTAGCTCCTGGAAACAGGCTGATGCAAAATCTGGATGTGTGATTGCAATTATTTTATATTTGTTTTATTTTGGTTGGGGAAACATGCATAAAATAGCCACGAGAGCACTACCTGTTAATTAGCACGACAATTCTGTGGTAATGACCAACCTGCAGGGTTAAACCCCCATATTGAGATAAGCATTTACTCTGCTTGTCGGCAGATAAACGATGCAGATAGCATCAGAGGAGCAGAGCTGGGCTGGCAGTGACAGCCTGTCCATACTGTGATGTCAGCACGGGCACCTTTGACCTCATCACGATGTTCAGTCAAACCTGGCTTCGCGTCGTGGCCGTGTTTTCCAGTGGATGGGAATATTGTGCAGGGAAAAATCAAGTAAATCCGTCACGGTGAGACCATTTATGGGTAGCCCTGGGAGCAGTAAAAGCAATATTTACACCATTGAGATGTACATTTGCAGGGCTGTGCCTGTTTTAGGGCCTTTATCAACCTGCTGATGTACCTGGTTCTTGGGCACACGGGACTTGGTGCTGCTGCCAGAGTTCCTTTAATTTCAAAGGGTCATTTCCACCCCTTGGTGCCATCCTTACACCAGGAGGAGGGTTAGGGATGGGATAAAGTGAACTTGGTGAGAGACACCTGTGAGAACATGGGTGACATCCAGTTCTTGGCTGCAGTGAGGGTCAAGCCTGTGAGGCTGCAGGGACCTGTCCCTTGTCAAGACACACATAAGGGGCTTTGGTGGTTGGATTGGGGCACCTGCTGTAGAAGCCCTGCCTCAGAGGGGTGCTGGAAGTCACCCAGATACCTTCAAAAATGCTGTTGTTGGATCTTCCGGTGTGTTCCGAGCTGGGAGCAGCTGAGCTTTTGGATTCTCTTGAAGAAGGAAAATTATCCAAGCCTTGAAGACTTGCTGTGATTTATTCCGGTTCCTTTTAGTTGCAGCTGTACATAAAGACTCCAAATTGGGGGATATTTTGCTGAACTGCAGTTTTTGAGAGGTAGCTCTCATTTGCTAATTCATTTTCGGTCGTTTCTGCCGATGTAAGTACAAGCTTATTCTGCAGTGATGTCTTTCATCTTTCCTGGACTTGAATCAGCAAATGAGTGTTGATATCCTCGTGGCAATCTGGTGAGGAGAGGGGGAGCAGAAAAATCAAGTGCTACTCTGAAGATAATTTAGTTCATGCTTTTTTTGGTGTCAATGGCCAAAGCCATTTGTCAAACCAAGTATCTTGAGTAAGAAGATAGCTGTGTATTGTTGGCTACAAGTGGATGGACACAGTGCTGGAGGTAACTGGTAGGAAGTTGTTAAATACACTCTGGTTCCTTTGTGGCACTTTTACAGCATATTTTAACTTTAAGTGTGTGCGGGTTTAGAGGGTAATACCATTAATTAAACCAACAGGAAAGACTAATAAAGAAGTATAACCCTCTTTAGTATACTGGGTTTATCCCTGATTAGCAGAGCTGCTCTGATCTTATGGTAAATCTGTGTGCATGTCATTAGGAAAGCAGGATTAAGTTGGTATTTAACAACACCAAAAAAGTTTTCATTGTTGAAAATGAGTAAAAAATGGTAAGAAAATAAATCGCCACAGAACTCTGAATATAGATAAAAGCTTGAAGGTTTTTCTTTATTCCTGTCTATCAGGGAACAAGGGCAGGGTACCACAGATGCTAAGGCTCCAAGTAAGTCAAGGAGAATGTCAGAGTATTGTCCTGGGTAATATACAGCCAATTCTTTCAGAATTTTGCCCAAAACATTGCTGGGTAAAGCGGAGGCCAGCACGTGAGCTGGTGTGCTGCTGCAGGCGTCTCCATTCCCCAGGGAGAGGAAGGGCGTGCAGCGGAGTCGTGTGACTCACAGGAGAGTTGTTCTGGGTGTTATTAAAAGTATTATCACGCCGAGGTGCTGGTCAGGCGCTGAACTCCGTAGGCACGAGTGCAGTGCCTGTCTGTGTGACAAGTGCTGTTGCCAGCAGAGAATCCTGATGAGGATCCTGCCGGGCTGGGAGCTGCACGCAGCAATTTCCTTCCTGCCTGTTTATTCAGGCAAGCCCGGGCTTGCTTTGTTAGTTATTTCACCTCTTATAACTGATGGCTGGCAGGGAAGATCAGCTGCTTTGTGATGAAGTCTTGAATGTACACAATTTTGTAAATATATTTGTTAGCTTTTAAAATTTATTTTTTATGGTGAAGTACAGCACAACCAGATTTTTGCAGCGGATGGTACCTGTGCTGGAATTTTTATCTTTGCTCTTCGGCATTTCCTTCAAGCTTATTTGCACAAGGCTGCACTGCTAAGCAAACATTCCCAGTGCTTTAACCTGTTGCACAGCTACACTGTGCCTTTGCCTGTCCTCCTGCTGTGGAAATGAAGGTGGATAACCGGAGCTCCCGTTGTGTGGCTGTGCTCAGACAGACACAGAGCAGCGAGGTCCTTATCAGCACCTCGCCGATAAACCAGGGCACAAAAGCCCTGGCGGGGACCCACATCTCCTGCTTATTTGGAGATTAAAAGCTCTTGAGGCTTTGGTTTGTTGTGAAAGTTAATTGCGAGGCCCTCGAACCTTGGCAGGGCTCCCTCGGCGAGACTCGTCACGCCGGAGCCGAGCCCTGGGGCAGGCGCGGGGCTTGTCCGGGCTGGGCGGTGCGGGCACGGGCAGGGAGCGGCCCCTCCGGAGGGCACTGGTCCCCAGACACTGCAGGCATCCCGGGAGGAGATGCTCAGTCCTCAGGGGATGCCCTCGCTCCTCACCGACTGCAGCAGGAGCCGGCGCAGCGGGGCGGTGATCCCACCCATCACCGTAATCTCCCCCGCCGGCGGCATCGCCGCTCCGGTGTAATTAAGGGCTGTGTTTGGGAAAGGCTGCCCTGTCGTGCTTGCGTCAAATCGCATCTGGAGGTGCCTGCAAGCAGGGTTGGTTCCTCAAGGGTGTTCCCAGCACTCATTGCCCAACGCACCTCCCTGACCCACTCAGGGAGCCTGCAAAGTCCTGGTGTCCCGGAGCATCCACTGGGACCTTCCTGGTGATTGGGGTCGTGACCTACATCCAGAATCCTGGTCTTTGAGGTCCTCAAGGTGAAGGTGGTGAGGAGGTGAGTGCTGTTGGGTGTTTGAACCCAGCCTTGCCCCTTCATTTCAATCGGCTCACCAGGGAACCTTCCACACTGCTTCTGCTCTTAGAGGTGGGACCTTCTCCTCAGCACAAACCTGAGAGAAAAGCAGAAATAAAAGCCACACCACGTGGTTGCACAGGGACAAGGTTTGTTGTTTTCATTTATTTATTAATTTTTAAGATGCTTTCTGATAGCTGCTGCTCGTGCAAAACCTTATGCACCAGGCAGATGAGGGGTCTGGTGGACCATAAATGAGTGGTCAGGTCACAGGTATTGCCATGCTGGACATCTGTGGTGGACATTGAGGCTTGCTGGTGTGGGCTGGTCTGGACAGGTTGGTCCAAAGTTGACACTATCTGTATTTCTTTGGTTTTTAGTTTTTATCACAACCTCCTGCCTTTTTTGGTTAATGGTTTTATTAATGCCAGGGTCTGTGCATGATGTGCGTTGGGAAAAGCATGTGGGGACCAGCTCAATCATAAATCCAGAGATTGGTTTGGGTTGCAAGGGACCTTAAAGATCATCCAATTCAAATTCCCTGCCATGGGCAGGGACACTTTTCACCAGACCAGGTTGCTCCAAGCCCCATCCAGCCAATTCTCATAAGAGGGGGCAAAAGATCTCAGACAGTCTCAAGGAGGACAGATAGAGCATTCCCCATTTTAATCTCCATCCTTCATTTAAAATAAATAAAAATGCTGCCTGGTGGTATTGTTCTACCCAAGCTTTGACGAAACGAAAGTATATATTACTGACCCAGCAGCACAAATGAAAGGAGAATGAGAAGCAGTATATGAAACGGACTGTCAACCAGTTTTTATGTTTTTCTATATTGGTCTTGTGGCATTTCTGTGGAAGAGGCCAGATACAAAGTTCTCTTACATAATGTTCGTATCACTGGAGTGTGATTGTATCCGACTGTCACAGATGAGGACACTACATTTATGTCTCAGTGAATTTCATCCCACAGCTTGTGTCCTCTGACCTCTGGGGAATATCACAAATCCAGTGTTATGGAGTAAAATGGCACGTTTGATTTATCTACTCCCTTAACAGTCTGGTTGAAGGGAGAAACACCAGTTTAATTAAATTCACATCTGATGATAAACTTAGTGTTGATAAACAGTGATTTAGGATGGAGAGAAAGGTAGGTAAGGGATGACCCCACCGTGCTTGTGGTAGCTGACAAAAATGTGGAGACTGGGGATTTAGAGAGAAAATAATGGTTAGAATCAATGAGGGTCTTGGGCTGTCTGCAGTCTCCACTGATTGTGGCCAAAATCAGTGTTTGCTGTAGGTGTTGCACCCTCGTACTGGTGTGCAGTGTGGAAAGGGGCAGTGCTGGGTGGTTATGCTCAGGACAAATTAATACTTAAAAAAACCAAAACAACCCACAGGTTGTCAGGCGTTGAGTATTTTGGCGCTGCTCTGTTGATGGTATTAACATAAATTCAAGCTGACCTAAGTGCACTGGGATAAAAACAAACATTTACCCTCGGAAAATCCTCCGTCTGAATGTGAATTTCACCGTTGGCTTTGAGCTGTTTCGTGTTTTGCATTTCTTTTCTGTGGGTTTTAGTAATGAAAACAAACAACTTGGCTTCACCTTGGGTTGGAGTGAGCTTCGTTTCCAGTTGTTTTCTCTCTCCCGTGCATTGACACGCTCGGTGGCAGAGCTGCAAGTAGGCAAGAGGTTGTACATTTTTAATCTGGATTGAAAATGTTTGTTTTCTAGCGTAATGCAAAATCCCTGAATTAAAGGCTGACTTGTTTGTCTTGAAGGATCTGCACATCCAAGTGTTCCTATGTGAGATTTTAAGTGCTCCAGCAGCCCAGGCTTTGATGGGAGCAGGCACAGGCTCCAAGTTAATGTATCGTGGGCTCTCCACCCCTGCCCCTGCATCACCCCCTCCCCTCTGCTTTTTGGGTTGTGTTCTTGACCTTCCTAATTGTCTCCAGCTGAAACCCTTCCTTTAAAGTGAGCTCAGATGGAAAACATTTTTGTGTGAAGTGTTAACACATTCTTTGGGGGAAAACCTATATTTAAAGGTGAAGTCAGCTAGAACATTAAATCAAAGATGCTTTATTTTAGTAAAGGTACTTGTTGATTATCTGTGAGGAGAAGAATGCTGTAAACCCAGCTGTGAATTACAGTGTATTGACCACTACAAGGGACAGTTTAACCAAAAGTCTCTTGTTCTTCATCTAATTTGGTGTAGGTTATTGGAGAGAGGCATTTTGGGGATGTGTTTGCAAGGAATAACATTAATTATTGAGGCCTGAGCTAAATAAAATTAACTTTGAACAGGAAGTGAGTTACTTTGTCCTTGTCATAACCCCCAGTCCACATGAACAGCACTCTGGTTATTAAAAGGCTGTTTTAAAATGAAGAAGAATTTCACCAGCTCACTATCTTTCTTCTTGGTCAGAAGGAGGATATTATTTTAAAGATCAATGACCATTGTTCAGGTGCTATTAAACCATCTCAAATACACACAGAGTTTGGGATTTCTTTTACTTATTTAAAAAATATTTTTAATCAACAATTTTTAGTGATTTGGGGTCTTTTTCTCTAAACCTTTTTTAGATTCTTTTTGTGCTACTTTTTTTTTTTTGTGCTGTACCTTGGGGTACAATTAGGAGTGTGTTCTGCAGCTGAGTGGTGCCACGACTGCGGCAAGCATTAAAGCCCTTGAAAGGTAAATATTGCAGAGGAGGGAACAGCAATAGTCCTGGGGAAAAAAGAGACAACAGCAATTTGGGGATTTATTCCTTGATGTCTGAAGACTGTAGAGAGAGGTTGAGGACTTGGAGGATCTTGCAGACCATTGACATCTGTTATAGAATCTGTGCAAATCACAGAATGGTTTGGGTTGGAAAGGATCTTAAAGCTCACCCTGTTCCACCCCCTGCCACGGGCAGGGACACCTCCCACTATCCCAGGGTGCTCCAAGCCCCGTCCAACCTGGCCTTGGTCACTTCCAGGGATGGGGCAGCCACAGCTGCTCTGGGGAACCTGTGCCAGGGCCTCCCCACCCTCAGAGGGAAGAATTCCCTCCCAGTATCCCATCCCCACCTCGAGCTGTTATGTAGGGCAGGAGCTGAGCCTGGTTAATGTGCGGCACTGAGGGACCTGGTGATATTACAGAAAACTGAGAACGCTTCCCGTGTGGAGTGCTTGGAGGCATCCCTTGTTCCCCTGGCTGTTATTCACAGCAGCATCCCCGTTCCCCACCCCATCTCCTCTAAGGAAGCAATTGCGTGCACAGAAATGGGCTCGCTCCCAGTAAGGGCTCACTCCCAGCAACCAGCCCCCCCAGACTGGGGAGGTGTCATGGACAAAGCAACACTCCGAGCAGCAAAGGCAATGTCTTAATATGAGTTTTCAGTAATTTTAAGGTGAATTGCCTTCACTGCCTTGTGATAGGCTTCAAAAGTTCCTGCCTTTTGATGTGTCGGAGGAGATCAGTCGCTATTTTGGAACATTAATTTATACAATTCAGATCACACTTGTAGGGTTTTTTGTTTCCCAGCGTTTCTTGTTTTACTAATTGCAATTGTTTCACGTCCTCTAATCTATTATACTTTTTAATAAGGCATATAATTCATTATTTAGGTGGTAGTGTTCTGATAATTAGACGGGTTATTTTTGTCAGTGCTGATTAGTTGGTAAGTACAGATTAATATTTGAAGACTTGATGTGGTCTCTTGCTATTTGAGTTTCAAAGAGGTGATGTGGCACTTGTTTCATGATATTCCCGACAACTTCATCCCTTCCAGCCTGAGGAAAGTGCTGACAAATTGTAAAGAGGGTTTGAAAGGATCTTGTTTCCCCTGTAAAACTCCTATTAGAAAAACGCCAGTGAGTGTAAACTGGGGGTGATCCACTGAAACTGCAGCTCCCTGGGCAGGCAGCAGCACCGGGTGCCATGGGGGTCCATACCCCAAATGGTTTTCTGGGTGCACAAGCAGTATATCCTGCACATTGCAGGGCAGGGACCTGCCTTTTGCTGCATATGTCCTAGAAAAGCCTTGCCCCTTCACAAATAGAAAGCCTAGGCCTTTTTTTTTTTCCCCTGGAGTTAATTGCAGAGTGGGACAATGTGGCCTTTGTGTGGCTGTCCCTGTGCTGGGGACGGTTTCTCCGCTGCCCCCCCTGCAGAGCTGGCAGCGATTCTGGTCTCTCCTTCATGCAGAAGCTGTTTGCAGGATTAAGGCTTTCTTAGTTCATTCGCAGACTGGTTAGTGAAGGGTGTGGTGGCTGAGGGGACAGAGTGGGCACCTGCAAGCTGTCAGGACTCGGGTGTGGGTGTCTGTGGGGGGAAACATCCCAGTGTTGCCCCTCCCTGCCAGCTAGACCGAGTGCGGCAGTGGAGGCACCGCAGCGTAATTAAGCATGTGCTTCTGGACTTGCAGCCTTCTGCCTTGTCCAAGATAATATGAGCCACGCTGCTGGGAGAGATGATGTAGTTGGAGCTGAGCCATCGCATTATTTGAGACCAGATCTCTGGGAAGAGGGAGTAAACCAAACGGGTTTTAGTCACTTGGTCACCCCTACCAAGGAAACCACAGTGCTCTTCGGTGGCTCCTTCTCACTGTAGACTCACTGAGACTTCAACCCTCCCTGCTTGGGCAGATGGCTCCAAACACAAATAAGCCTCAGGGATGCCTGTCACTGCCTGCGACCCTGGGGAAAGTAGAAACCACATCGGAAATGAGCAGGGATAAGGGGATGCTGAACGTTTTTCTTGAGCAAATAAATGTGGCAGAGGGAAAGTCAGGATAAGTTCTGAGTTTATCAGTGCTGTGAGCACACCTCAGGCAACCCCTTCCCACCACCCCACAATGCCAGGGGGGCTCCTGCTCCTTGGTGGTTCAAGGACACTAATGGATGATCTCTGTATCCACAGAGGTGCTGTGGGCTTTGCATGCATTTCCAGAGCCCCTCTGCCTGAGGATGGGAGCTGAAGTTACGGAGATGCTCTCCTTGGAGTTACTGGGGGGGTGGCACTTGCTGTGCCTTTCACGTGGAGATCCAGGTGTGAGCAGTGGTGTGATGGTTGCATGGATTTGAAGATGAGTTCACAGCCTAGTGGAAAAGCAGGGCAAGAAAAGGATTTACCAAAGTAGAAACAGAGGAGGGATGCTGAGGCCTTCTGTACTTCCCCTGATTTCAAGCCTGTTGAGCTGTGGAAATAAATTAGGGGCTCAGCAAGTGCAGATGGGGGACAGCAGGGCCTGCCAGGAGGGCAGAGCTGGAGCAGGGAAGACTAATTGATGTCTCCATTGCCCCACTGCAGTTCTGTCAGGAAGTGGGAATTCCAGCCCCACTTGGCTTGGGCCGTGGCGCTGCAAGCGGTGCGTGGTACGGGAAATGGCTCGTGTTTATGCAGGAGCTGGCTGCTGCTGGAGAGAGGGGGGTCACAGGGTAAGTTGGTTAAGCGGCTGGATTGCCCTGGTGTGTTTGCCACAGGATAATGGAAAATTCCTGTGTGGAGCTGTGCTTGATCTGGGGCCAGAGGGAACAGGATGAAGTCTATTCCACCAGCGAAACGATAGAAGAGTACGCTGTGCATCTTCCGGCGCCTGCTGCCAATGTTTTTATAGGCTTGAGATTTTATTTTGGAGAAGAAGAGTATCTGCGTGTAAGGCCAACCTGCAGCCGTGCCAGCTTCTTGCCTTGTGTCCTCTCACACTGCCTGGGAGCCGTTTCCCTGTATAATTTTGGAGAACTGTGTGCACAGAGCCCCTGACAGCTTCGTTTTGTGCTTCCCAAGATGATGGGAGGGATTCAGGGCTGTGGGATCCCCGTGGTCAGTGCCTGACACAGCACACCAAGTACATGAGCTCTGCCAGCACCCATGAGAGCCTTACAGGGGCTGCAGTAGCCTTTACATCCTCCTGCTTTCCCTCAGTGGGTTTCGGTCCATCCTGCTGCATGAAAATTATTAATTACAATCAGAATTTGTGGAGTTAAAGGGAATCTTAGGAAAGTAGTGACTAGTATAAGTCTATGCAAGGCAGTTTTAATATCTTTTAGGACTTTGTGGCATCTTCATGTTACAAACCCATTTGTGCCATAAGGCTTTAGAGTGAAGGATTCAACTTGCTGTTCTTAGACTGTTATCACTAATAAAATGACTTTGCACTTTGATAGCCTTTCACTCCAGGATCTAAAAGTACTTAAAAAATGCTAATGAATTAAGCTACTTGATAGCTCTTGAGTGCTGCTCTTTGTACAGGAATGTGGTCCAAGGCCTAGTGAAGTTAATGGAAAGTTGTCTGTGTCATTAGCTCTGGCAAATCCCTTAATCTGTCTGTCCCTGCTTGTTCCATCCTCAGCTGGAGCTGATGGCACAGGCATCTTCCCATGCCAGGAGCCCTCATGATTTCCTAAGTGGGATTTTTTTTTCTTCTTGTTTTTCTGCCTGGTTCCACTGCTGAGGAGCATGTGGGGTAGCAGTACTTTGAAGGTAAGGGAGAGGGACAAACAGATTTAGGGTTACCTCTCTTGTCTGATGGTGTGCTCTGACTTAACATCAGACATTTAGGAGGAGTCTGGGTTGGAAATAACATAAAATAATGCTGTAAGAGAAGAAGCCCTGTTATTCCAGCAGCAATGCAGTGCAGAGTGCACTTCATTTCCACTGTCATCCTGCTCAAGGAGTGGTGGTTTCCTCCAGTGGGAAGATTTCCAGTCCAAGACCATCCAGTGAGCTTTATTCCTGCACCCATTTTCAGTTTGTTGGAGGTTTGCTATTGATTTAAACATTTGGGATCATGCTTTGAAAAAGATGGCTCCTTCTGCTGTGGGACACAGCCATGAACAGGAGCGGGGGAGGGCTGGGCTGTGAGGAGGAGTGGAGTGGTGCTGGTGGAAGCTCTTTTCATCCAGTTCATGGCTGTCAACTGAACTAGCAGGGGAATTCTTCTTCTTGCTGTATTAAAGAAGATAAAAGCAGTTGTGCCCCTGGCAAAGCCACAGACATGAGATGCTGTGAACATCTTGACTCCCCTTTCCTCTTCCAGACGTGTGATGGGTTGTGTAATGTCCTTATGTCTGATCAGCCATGACAATCTGTATTTTATGGATTCTTGCTCCTTGTCACCCTCTTACAATCTCCCCTCTCCCCTACCTTTCATTAATTGTCTCTCAAAACTATCTTGTCGTTGCTCTGATGATTTTTTCCAGTGGATAAGCCTGTTAGAGATAATCTGGTTTGCTGAATTTCCTTTCTGCTGGGCAATCTCCTTAATAGCTGCCTCGGAGGATTTCATCCTGTTTAGTTTAAGGATGTGGCTTCGTATAAATATTCTGTTTCTCCATGGTTCTTCTGCTGATTAAGGTCTGTTCTTTCTCCTAAATAAGTTGTCTCCTAAAATACTTCTGGGAGGGAAGAGTTTCTTGGAGACTTCATGTGCTGAGCAAACTGTGTTGGCCAACATGGTCAAAATTCTCTGTTGACTTTGGATATGTCAACCTGGACAGTTCAGGGGCCAAAACAAAGGGCAGAAGAAAGATGAGGGAGAGGAAAGATTTATAATCCTTAAATGTGACATTGTTCATACAACAAGGTATGTGACTGTTGGAGTTTCTCCATGGGACATCCCAAAAGGGATAACAAAGTGGCCGAAAAGCATCCTCTGTTTATCCATTTCCCCACTATGCAGTAATTAATAGCATCATTTAATCTCTTTCAGAATTTTGTCAAACTTCAGATGTTTGCTATCACTGCTCCTTCTGAAAAAGCTCATTTTCTGTACTTTTCAAAACAAACCCTTTTCATACATGCTTCGAGGATGCTTTTTATTTTCCCTGTCCAAATCAGCTCTGGATGGAGGGTCAGGAGATTACAGCTCTGTTCCCGGAGTTGCCAGCCAGCTGCTGAGTGATCTTCAGCGATTCGTTTGATCTTTCTGTGCCTCATTCTCACAAATAAGGATGCTGGTAATAACTTTCTATTGTTAAAGCTCTGGTAATAACTTCCCATTGTTAAAGCTCTTGTATGGAAAATGCTGTATGGGACTTAGAGTAATTATTGTCATTATTTACAAGCGAAGGTGCTGGAAATAAAAGTTTCTGCAAGAGGGGACCTTGGTTCTTGTTGAGGGAAATTATTAGAATAATTTTGGCTGGAATGACCAATAAAATGTGAATAAGGCCACTGCCTTTATTGATTTAATCACTGAGCTAGGTGTTAAGAGAAATGGGGGGAGGGTGTGGGCTTCCATTTGAGCCATCCTGGGATTAAGGCAAAGCCTGTGCTGACTCCAGCTGAATTTGGTCTTGTCTACCATCTAAAGAGTGTGTGACTTCCTTGTACATAATGGCAATATGCCATTATGGCCATTATTAATAAAAAAACAACCAAAATACAAACCCAACAAAAACCCAGTGCCCACACCCCAGCAAACAAACCCAAACCCAGGACCTTTCCCCCACCACTGCTCCTTCACGAGCTGTGGCTGCCCTGGTGATCTCGTGTGTGAAGGCACCTTGCAGTAAAGGTGACATAACGCGGGCTGTGATTGTCCGTATGGTATCCAGATCCAGCAGTTAGAGGTACATTAGGATAATGAAGACATAGGTGAGTTTGCTCTATAGATTTCTCAGCTCCTGGCTTCCACCCTGTCCCTTATTGCCTCTAGTTTTTACATCTTGCTAAAAATAGGGTCGTGGAGAAGACTTGGAGCTGTTGAGACGGAGACAAAGCAAGACTGTAAATCACTTGACAGCTCATTTCCTTATAGCAAATATCCTACTCTTATGACTTTGTTTAGATTAAAGAAGGAATAAAATGTAGAGAGAACTTGGTTTGGTTCCCGTGTATTTCAGTTATGTTTCTTTTTACTTTAATAATTAACAATGTCAGTAGGTGTGAATGGCACAAACCCTACTGGAAAGGCCTGAATTGTGCATCAGTTTTTATCTTTTAAACATCTCAGATCTGGGGGTTTTGGGTGCTGGTGTGGGGAGGAGGGTTGGGATGGGGGTGGCAGAGTTGTGCACAGCTCTGTGGGAGGAGCAGCGATGCCACACTGAGTGCCACCAACATGGCTTGTCACCTGGTGGAGGATATGCCTCATCTTGTGGCTGCCAAGTCCTTTTACCCTTTGTAGTCACTGACCCTGTGCTCTGCAACCTTTTCAGCCCCATTCCTGCAGCCAGCAGGAACTTTGCCAGTAATTCCAGTCAGGATAGGATCAAGACCTTGACAGTCATTTCCTTTCCTTATGCACGCAAGGCTCTCCAGAGCTCTCTGCAAATGCCCCTTGATCTGAGGTGCTCTCATTAGGCAGGTCAGAGCATTATTCAGTTGCCAGGTTGGTTTTATTCCCTTGGGATATTTGCTTTGTGCTCTGGCTGGGGATGAGAAAACAACAGCCACAGCTGGGGCCAGATTTTTGGAAGCCTGCTTTTTCAAAAGACCTATGTGTCTACCTCAGACAGAGGTGCAGGTCCCCATTTCAGAGGGATCTGGTGGAGGTTATCCATATTTTAAAGTGTGTTTAAGTTCCTCTGGCACCACACTCTGCTGAGCCGCTGTTCCCGTTCTCCACGGCCGCCTCAAAGGGCCCAGCCAGACGAGCACAGATTGTGCCAAAGCTCCACCGTGCAAATAAAAGTCACAGGATCGAGCCTGTAATAACAGATTGCATCTTCTGCTGCAGCAATATGTGTTTCAGATGAGAGAAATTAGAGCCTTGTCTTGCTGTATGCAGCTTTGGATTATCAGATCCATTATCCGGAGGTCGTGCTGGTTGATCACAGCAAATATTTTGGTGGTGTTATGCACAGTTGGGTATTAGCAAGGTTTCATGGCAGGCAGGGAGGGATGAGTCCTGACAAGAGCATGCTGAGCTGCTGTTTCCCAACCTTAACACCTTTGCACGAAAAGATGCCCTGTGGCAGCCCGGGGTTATAGCGCTGCCTTAGAGTTGCTCTGTCTGTGTGGCACAACAACAGGACAAAGGAGTTATCGGTGTCCCAGGAGGCAGAGAACAAATTTAGGTCCTGGTCTTGCATATGCTTATCCAGCTAATTAGCTGTACTCAATGGAGCCCATTCAGCCCGTAGCACTTGTCCTTCATCTGTTCAGGACCGTGTGTGTGAATGCTCATTGAAACACACGGTCAATCACGGTATTGTTGCACGTACATTATTGCTGATGTTCTTGTTTGAAGCCAGGAACAGTCTCTCCATTATAGAAACCTTTTTTTTTTCCTTTCTAATACAATACAGCTATTGCTGTGAAATTATGGGCTCAGGTAAATTTATTCTTTTCAGTTCCTGGGTCTGAAATTGCTGAGCTCGGCTGTTTAAACAGGAAACAATATTTGTCATCGCTTGGGTTGATGTGGCTCCAGATTTGGGTGTCGTGCCAGCTCCAGGACTTTGAGTAATAGACACATAATGAGTGATTACCCGATTGTTGTCGGGTGGTTGTGTATCAGGACCTTTCTGTCTTAGCAATTAATCTGCTCGTTGATGAACACTCGACCAGCTCCTGCCGGGATCTCTTGTCATTTCAGTCACTTGGCAGCAAAAATTGCAGGGAGACTTGTATCACATTTTGAACTGGATTTTTGCTGATGCTGTTTAAGGATATAGGAGCACATAAAAACGAGCAAATCTTGTATTCAGTGGGAGAATATGAATGCTGAGTGTGCCGAGCCCGGGTCACTGCACCAGCTGCTTTTACTTTGCTCCTAGATTAAAACTAACTTGTGATAGCGACAACTGAGCTTAAAAACCAGAATTTACATAATGACTCTGTGTTAATGATATTAAACATAATGGCAGTAACAATAGCCTTTTAAAGGCAAATCCACAGAGATTTCTTTTTCCATTTGACCTTGAGTGCTGACGTTGGACTGGCTCGGCATTGCATTTTTTTCCCCATGTTTGAACTTGAAAGGTTCTTTAATACTCAGCTCAATGTTTCTGTTTTGCTTTTTAAATTCCTTATTATTTCCCATGGCTGCAGTGCAAACTGATACCCCGTGCCAGGTCATTTCCAGGACTTGGACCCGAATTAGATTCGGTAGCCGGAAGGCGCTGGGCTTCAGAGATGTTTGTACATGATTCAGTTCCTGGAGGACTAAGACTCATCCTTGGCCACGGAGCATCCTACACGCGACTCTCCTTGTGCTTCCAGGCACTGTGAGAAGAGAATTGTGGAGGCAGGCTGTTCCCAGGATAGTCCTGCTTAAAATTTCCCGCCTGCATGGCTAATTTTGAGTTTTCTCCCCTTTCCCAGCCAGATTCTCTCTCTGAATCTTTATCAGATGCTAATTAGCATTCGTTCCCACCCAGCACCGCGATGTTTATTGAGGTTTTGGGGAAAGTTTTGCTTCTGGCACTGTTGCAGCCCTGTCAATGAAATCTCCCATAACCCCTTCACACCTCAGCTCTACCCCTTGTGTCCAGTCACCCTGAATTACTGAATTTCAGCCTTGCTTAGCTCAGGCATCTTGTGATGAGTAAGATTTCGGGATCAATAGGGTTACTGTAGGATCTGCAGTGCTGGCAGAACTTCCAGCTGGAGTTGGTCCTGGTCCTGCAGAGCCCAGGGAGTCACCAATGGTGGTTGCAGACCAATTTCATCCTGTAGTTTGAAACTCCACCCGTAAGTTGCTGCCTGCAGGGTCTGTGCTGTGTGTTACCCAAGTCAGCAGATGCCATCAGGCACTTACTGGCTGTTGCTCCCCAACTATTTTTATTTGCATGCCTGGAATTCCTGCTTTCAGCTCAGCAGCAATAAATGAGCCATTTGCATAATGAATGGTTTTAAAATCTGCATCCCTGCAGTGGCTTGAGCCTTGCCCTTCAGAAGGGCTTGTTTGCAGGGAGAAGGTGGCATAATTCGAAGTGCTAAATTCCTCTGGTAAATGGAAGTTTGGATGGGAAATAAGTTATTTTTCAGCTAATTTCTTTCGTGGTTGCCTGGTTTGAAGCAAGCAGAGAAAACGCAGCGTTATTAATCTGTGGTACTGGAGCAGCTGAGAGGTGTGCTCAGGGACAGGGTAGTGTGAAAGAGGCAGGAAGGTGGGAAGGAGATTCTGGCTAAAAAGATGGAAACAGAGCACCTGCAGAATAGTGGGGGAACACTGGGGGCACACGTGCTGTATTGGAGTCTCCTTGGCAACGTTTTCCTCAGGTCTGCTGGGTGTCCAGGAGCACTGATAATAATGCACTGATCTCCAGTGCTTGAGAGGAGTCAGTCCCCTCTGCTTCACAAAGAAGGAGCACAGCTTGCTCTAATAATCCAGGTGAGGAGTGAGCAATCCTGTGACCCTGTGGATTCTTTTGGGATGATCCCACCACGTGCCCAAGAGCTTCAAGTCCTCCCCCTGAAAGTGGGGCATCTCCCAAACATAGTGAGGTACTTCATTCCTCCCTTCCATTGGGATTATGGAGCAGAAAATGGGATTAGGAAACCCACCACCCCCAAAGAAGCAGGAGCCCTTGGGCACAAGGAGTTTTCTGCTGTGTTGGCATGGCCAAGAAGCGCTGCAGCTCAGTGGGTGATGGGTTTCCTAATAATTCCTAATAAATACAAGCCAGGAGGATGAATCATGCACAGCAATAACTCTCCTGCAAACATTAGCATCCCACTCCTGGTGATAAGACGTCGCTCTCTTTCAAGTCCCTTAAAATGCTTTTCGTGTTTCCAGGCCTCTTGTTGCAAAAATTCTGCAAGGCATCAGTTTCTGTTTGTTTTCCTTTAAACTGCTTTCCAAATTCCTATTCGCCGAGTTTGCGGAACGCGTAGCATGGGAGGGAGAGGAGATGAGCGGAGCCGAGTCCTTAATGGAAAATAAATGTGAATCAAAATCCAGCCCAAACCCTGTAATCTCTGCCCCACACAAGAAAGCTCCACTTCAAGGAATAAAAGTAGGGAAAAAATAGGTTGGATTTAATTGCTTTGGATGCTGTGGTACAGCAGAAGCGCGAAAAGGCGATAAAAGCTGCAATTTAAAGCTCGGCAGCGGCGGGTTGGAAACGCCGGAGCTGGTGCGCCGGGAGATGGATACTTTATCCCTGGCACATCTCTGCTGAGTTAAGATAAATGTTGAGCTATTAAGTTCCTGAGAGCGTTAAGAGGCTGGGAGAAGGTCACGTACTGCTTCCTCTGTTTTGGCTTTGCCTCTGCGCTGCGTCGCTTCCTTTCCTGAGCTGTACGGAGGGTTCCTTTCTCCTCCGAGATTCCCCCAAACGAGCCCCCTAAAAATGCAGGGAAGCTCAGGACAGCTCAGATCAGGGCACAAGGGGTTGCTGCGTCCCATGAAAGCTCACTAAGTTCATGCTGGAGCCGGCTGTGGCATCTGGGCAGAGGTGGGGTTTGTCTGTCCTCGGTAGGATGCTTTTGAAGGGCATTAAAACTCCTGTTCACCTTCTCTGAGCAACTCCTGGTAGAGTCGTGGTGCTCAGTACGGTCCAGCCAGGTGGAAACAGCATCCAAAAAAACCCCATTTCTTGGTGTCTTCTCCCCTGAGGTGGAAAGAGCCAGAACAGTGGGGAGATGGGACAAGAGGGAATGATAGGACAAGAGGAAATGGCCTCAAGTTATGACAGGGGAGGTTTAGGTTGAATATTATGAAAAATTTCTTCATCAAAAGGCTTGTTCAGCCCTGGCACAGTTGTCCAGGGCAGTGGTGGAGTCCCCATTCCTGGAGGGAATTAAGAGACATGTACATGTGGCACTTGGGGACGTGGGTTAGTGGTGACCTTGACAGTGCTGGGTTAAGGGTTGGACTGGAGGATTTTGGAGGGCTTTTCCAACTCAAATGATTCTGTGACTCGAAGATTCCATGGAAAATGCGTGCAGACCAATGGCTCTGCTCTGTCTCCCTGCCCAAATCCTGATTTCTCTCTATCCTTGGGAGGCTGGGCCAGATAAAAGACTGAAGTGAAGGAGGACAGAGGAGAGGAAGAAGACGAATCTCCCACATTCATTATTCTGTATGCAAAGAACATCAAAAGCACTAATGGAAAAGCCTTTTTATATTTTTCATCAAAGCAGTGGTTCAGATTTGGCAAGCTGAGTTTGGATCAGTGAAATATTTATGAATGGAGCAGCTGTGGGGCGCTGCTTTAGGAGGACAGCGAGCTCTCCCTCCTTCCCTCCTTCCCTGCCTCCTCCCTAAATATGTTTTTCCACTTGGTCCTTTTTTTCTCCCCTTCTGCTTTAATTGTGTTACTTCTATTAGACGAACCTGTAGATGAGTCCGGACTGAATTTACACACTGCAGGCAGTAAAATGTGTTTATTTTTTGCTTTACTTAAGTCAGGAAAAAAGAGGTGGAAAGGAATAAACCAAACCTCAGGAATGGATGGGGACAGCAATGCAGATCATTCCCTGATTTCTCTCTGCTGCTGCTTCCATGTTTAACCTGAAAACCTTTTGACTTATTTCTGTAGCTAATAATTCATCATGGTTTGGGGTTTTTTTCTGCTGAGGAAGAAAATTGCACTGACCCAAATGAGGTTTATCTTTTATTCTTCTCTAGTAATTAGACCCATCCACACATAGGGAGCATGAAATGATTTATGAAGGTGTTTTAATCCCAGTTTATTAATTCCTAATCCAGATTTATTATTATTATTTCTTATTTTGCATCATCACTTGGTGAGTAAGGTGGTTCAACAAGCACAGAGGAAGAGGTAATAGTTAATTTATTTCGAAATATCAGGTAGTTAGAAATAACAGGCTCACAGAGGGAAACCTGGAGCACTCCTGTTCATCCAAGGGGATGGGAGAGCAGCAGTTGGGATTGGTGTAAACCTCCTTCTCACAGGCAGTGATACTCTCAATTTATTTTAGTAAAAATAAGCTGCCTTTCCTTCTGGCTTTGTCCAGAAGATGGTAACTCCAGTGCTGTTATAAATCTGTGTTTTTCACAGTGGTGCCCTTCCCTCCTGGAGATGGTGGGCAGGTACCCAAGTGTCACCAGGGATGCTCAGTTTGGGATGCAGGGTGCTGAACTGGAGTGATGGCAAGGAGCTGCCATGGCTTTGAGGACAATATGGGAATTCTGGAGCATCTCCAAAGGCTCAGGGTGTGTGTGTGCAGTGTGTGAGGAAGAACACGGCTATTTAAAATTTAAAGCTGTGTTGCCATCAGGGTATTGTGTTCTTTAAATATAGATCCTTTGAAATGTGATAACTTCGGTCATTGAAGGATAGTAGCAGTAATTGTATAAATATTTATGTCATGTAAAACAGCACAAATCAGTGGTGCAGAACCGGGATAGCTCGTTGCAATTTTGAAAAGTTGGCTTGAAGTCTCAAGTTGTGACCAGATGTGGAGGTGGATCAGCCCATAAAAATAGGAACCATTGTCTGAGCTCATTTCTATTTTAAAAAGTGCATTAAGTGCACTTGAAGAGTGTGAAGTTCCAAACCTGCAGTTTATGAAGCAGAATTGCAGACGGAGGCTCGCATGTGGCCAGTGCTCAGTATTCAGAGTGAGCACACGTAGGGCTCTGTGTGCAAGTGGAAAGTCCTGCCTGGAGTCCTGAGGTGCCCTGAAGCCTCATCTGTGCATGGCAAACAGAGGAAATGTAGTGACACTTTGTGTTTGTTCGCTCTCTTAATGTTTCTTTTTTCTTTTCTGTTGTGTTATAATACTACAAAGCCTCCTAGCAGACTTTCTTATCAGATCCTCGTGTTGATTTATCACCTGGTCAAACTCCCTGTAATCATTCGCCCCTGTCCAAATCTGCTCTGGTAGGATGAGTTCTCTGTTGAGGAGCCATCAGACCTGTTTGGTTCCCTCAGTCAAGGTAGAAAATCTCCTTGGTGATGCTTTACCAGGGGCGTGGTGCCAAAGGGGGAGCACAGGTGGTCATCCCGTTCCCAGCCTCTCCTGGTGTCAGCTGTGCTGAGCGGGAGCCGTACCTGTCACCGCCATGGTCACGGAGAGGAGAAATCCTTCCCTCACCAACCCACCCATGGCTTGTGCTTAATGAAGATGTAAAACCACGCTCTCAGCACGGCACTGACTCTCCAGTCCCAACACGGCTTCAGCTGGAAGGAGCAGGGCTGTTAATCCTCCTGACATCCCCTTTGAATGCCGTCATATTTCAGCCCTGTTAAGCTGTTGGGCCGTTGTTTATGGGTTTCGTGCCGAAAGAAAGAGCCGTGCTGAGCCTGCAAAATGCTGCTTTCCCTCTGGAATGTCCCCATGAGAGCGGGCAGCTCGTCCTCACCACAGCAACCCGACCCCAAATCCTGCCCCAGTGCCCAGCTCAGTGCTTGCCCCATGCAAATCCTCGCGAGGTCGAGCATCACCTGCTGCTTGGAAATCGTCACAGCTTCACACAGACCTGCTTGCTTCAGAAAAATACCAGTTTGTCAGGGGGTAACCCTGTTTCCCCTCTTCTGGGGGGCTGAAAAACGGGTAATACAGCCAACAGGTTCCCTCCAGCCTCCTTTCTCCTTGCTGTTGTCTTGCTGCGTGTCCTTCACAGACAGATTGATTGAATTTGATTTTTTGTGGAGTCGTGGGTTGGTGTGTTCGTTAACCTCACGCTGCTCTCCTCCCTACCCTTGCACCCCTTGCATCCACAGCACCTTCCACAGCCTGTGCTTTATTAGTCAGGTTTTATTTCTTCCAGTTGGCATTCCAAACCCCAGGGTTTTCTTGTGTCCATCTTGCTTGCACATGTTTTCCTTAGCCTGCAGGGAGGAAAAATACCTTTCCTCTGGTCTCTGCCACGTCTCAGTGCCAGCTTGGACATCTGTGCTGGGGAAACCAGGGCACAGTGGTGCTGGAATGGGGGCAGGTGAAAGGTGCTGCATGGTCAGTCGTGTTACCAGCCACAAATATTGCATTTAGCTGGAAAACCAGACTGGGACCCAGTGATCCCACTCACACCGTGAGACTCACCCTGGAGTCACCAAGCTGCAGCAATATTCAAGTCATATTTTTGTCAAGAGTCTTGCAGGGATTTTGAGTTATTGCACATATAAAAGGTGAGAGAGGTGAATCCCAGGCATGGCAAAGTCCTGCCCGGTGAATTTGCAGGTGTCTCCCCAGGCGACTGTGGCTGAGCTGGAGCTGCTGACAGGAGACACTGGCAGTGATTTGTGGGGAAGGGAGTTTTCCTCCTTCCCCCTGCACAGTCTGTAATTCCCTAGTATTATAACATGTCATTTTTCTAGCATACCTGAGGAGCCAGGAAATAATGTCTGAGCCTAGAGGGACAGCAACGACGGGACCTCCAAAGGGGCGAGAAATGGAGAGATTAGAGCAAGAAACCAAGGTTGTAATTTATTTCTCTTTTCCATCCCTCTTAGCCTGAAAAAGTGGCCACATTCCTGGCGATCCCTTTATTTTACAGCTTTGAGCTTGTGGGTTTTTTGTTTTTTTTTTTTTGAAAAGCCAGCGGATGCTGCCAGTTCCCATCCCCTAATCAAAGCTGCTCTGTGGAAGGGCCGTCTCGTTATTACATCCCATTATCCCCTCCGGCAGCGGCTGCACTTCATAACCGCCCAGCAAAGCTGACAGGTAACCAATGAGATGCATATTCCAGTGACAACCTCCTGCCCCCCAGGGAGCCAGGACCCTCTTCGGCACCGGAGCTGGGCTCATTGTGGCTGGGTGCTTCCCGGGAAGCAGCTGGGACCATTGTCTGCCCGGCCGAGCGCGAGGCCATGGAGCAGCGAGGTTTGCTCTTTTGTTCCCTTCTAATTTCATTGTCCGTGGGCTATGGATTGCCATTAAATGCCTGTGTGTTTGTTGGCTTGATGGAAAAGGGAAGAAGAATCGCCTGGAGACGCGGGAATGGCTGAGCTGGAGAGGTGGAGAAGGGGGTGGGGGGAGCTGGGAGTCTGGGGAGGGATAGAGGGGGAAACTGGCTAAATAATGTTATTACTGCAGGTTGGTATTGCACCTCTGCATGGCCTGATAGAGTGTTAATTCCTACCTCGTTTCATCCATGGGATCCTGCCCACAGCCTAATGACCCTCACCTTTAAATCAGTATAACCCAGTGCATGCCAGGCCTTGGGCACCAAAGGAAAAGGAACTGTGTTGATTTTGAATGTGTCTTCCCTCCATCCCCTTGTGCTTGTTCGTTGTGTTTCACTGTTAGCATGAAATACAGAGAAACTGAAATATTTGGATATTCTATATCTATACCTATTTTTGGGGCTCATGCCGGGGCAGGTGGGAGTGTCAGGCTGGATGTAGAGGGATGAGGGCTAAGCTGGGATCAGAAGGGATTCTGGAATTGGCTAGGGTAGACTGTGGCAGCTGTGATAATTGGGTGGATTTAAGGTTTTTTTCGTTTATTACTGAGTCACTTGTAGATTGTTTTTCTACTTATTTACTTCTACTGCAAAAATCCAAGCGATGCCAAGCATGGCTGGCTCTGGTCTGGAGGCAGGCACTGGTCCATCCAAGGATGGTGATGCAGCAGAGAGCTGTGAGCAGTGTGTCCATCCAGGCACACAGGCCTGGGGGGGCAATATTGGCTGTGACAACTCATTCTGCAAGGAATGGGGACGTCCTTATAGCAGCCCAAATAACTGCGTGTTAGTGAGCACTGGGCAGCCTCAGATGAGACCTGTGCATCTGTCTTGGGGTGGTTTTGAGCACCCTTTGGTCTGTGCCTCTTGCTGTGGAGAGCTGGGAGTGCAAGTTCAGAGCTGTAAACTGAGTGTGTGGAGAAGTGGAATCTTTCTGCCATAAAAGTGAATTTTGCCTCCTCTGTCATCCTCTGACTCTGGTGGATGTGGCACCCAGAGGGATTCCAGGAGCACATTTTACTCAATAGAGTTTGCCTTCAAATCCTCCAGCCCCTGAATGTGACAGCTGCTAAATCACCTGTTATTATGCAGAGAACAAAGCTGTCCTCCAGGAACAAAGGAAAGAGAAGGGTCTGTGACTGGAGGGAAGGCAGGGCATGGCAGTGGGAAGGAGATGAAGCCAAGAGCCACCAGCAAAGCTGCCAGGACTCAATGGATAGGGAAACCTCCCAGCATGGTAAATAAAACCCCAGTTGATGGTTGAAATAATGGCTGGATCCATCAGCAGTGCTCCAAGCAGTGCCTGGCCATGTGCTGCAGCATCTAAAGACCAAGGAAGAGCTGCATCCTGACTTGGATGCAATTGCTCCATTTCTTTGAGACTGTCCTGTGTGGTCGTAAGGAAAAACAGGGCTTAGACCTGGGTTTTCACTGGTTGTGCCCGAGTTTGCTGCCCTGCCCTCGTGCTGCCCAGTGCCGGGCTGTCCATCGGGGCTTTGCTCGCAGCCTCAGCTCTCGGCCGGTGCAGAAATGACGCAACCAAAACCCCGGCGCAGATTTCCCCCAACTGCATGTTTTGTGCCACCTGAGGCTTCCCTGCCAGCTCAGCCAGCAAAGCAAGAGATGCCTTTGATGCTGAAAGGTAATCCCCGGTCCCAGCCTGGGGTAGCTGTCGGACACGAGATCCGTGCAGCCGGCGCGGCAGCGCGGGAGCTGCTCGAGGCCCCGCCATGGCGCTCGGCAGTGGGCCGAGTCTTTCTCCCTCACTTCTGCAAGTGCTATCTAAATATTATTAATAATTAAGGGCTCAAGCTGGGCTGGATATGCTTCCCAGAGGCTGCCACCATGCACTTAAGCAGCCGGCAGATGCCACCTTCTCTGCTTGATGGCCGTGGCCATCCCCGGCAGCGGCGCGTGGGCCGAGAGGAGCAGCGATGGCAGCGGGAGCCCTCCTCAATATTTAAAGACTATTGATGGGCAAGTCGGGGAGGGATGGTACAAAACAGAAGTGTCTAGACATAGCAGAAAGCAGAGAGGCCGCTTTCCCTCGGTGCGTGAAGTCCAGCAGGGGAAAACAAGCTGCTTTATTAATTTTTCCTTTCTTTTTCAATGAGAAGGTTGTGAGCTTGCTGATGATGCTGGGGGAAGGACATTTTGCAGGGCAACCTGGCTGGTGGCTCTAGATACCTTCGAATCTCCAGCTTCACCCACCCCAGCAGCAGTGGGACATCTTCCCAGTGTGCCCAAAGTGAGAGTAGCAACTTCACATTTTGCTGTTTTGTCAGTAATAATTAACTGAGGAGTAGGAGGAAGTCTTGTGAAATAACTCTGGAAACTGAGCTCTTCAAGGAATTAAATGCATTGATGGAAAGAGAGAAACGTTAGTCTGGAATTAAAATAAATGTCTCTTCCTGTAAACCTACATTTTGGGGGCAAAGGCAGATTGTAATTTCTTCTGCCACTACTGCAGCAGAGAGTGTTCTGAAATAAAGCTCTTGCAAGGGAAATACTGTTTGTGACCACTGTAATTCAGATTATATATGTTAGAGAAAAGAGGTGGGCAGCTGCTGAAAGCCTGGTCTAAAAGTCACTTCAGAGCACCCTCTGAAGAAGAGGTTTTTTAAAGTTGCTGTAAAACATAAGGATAAAAGAAATTGAGCTCATTTTTCTCCAAGGACCATAACACCTTTTAAGGCTTAATTCTGCTTAATATTTTGTCTGTCTTCTCTGGACTGTGTTGTTACAGTTTAATCTGTTGCAGTGCAGTTTGGTGAATTCAGAGACATTCTGAGATATATTTCCTTTTTTCTTGCCGGGTTTTTTTTTGGTGCAGGAGCAAGAGGCAGGATTTTAGTGTAAATATTAAATGACGAGTGCTGCCCTGCTTGGGCGACTCCTGCCTGCCCCGAGTGGCCCTTGGCTTTGATTACCTGCTCAGTTATCCTGCTTTTTCCCTTCCTCCTGTCCCCCTGTTCAGATGGTGCTTGTCTCTCCATGCTACCAGGGCAGGGAGATGAATAAATTTTATGTATCTGTCTCTCCTGTCAATATTTGTGTCAGGAAAGCACTTGTGCCATTTCTAAGAGAAGTCACTGTCTCCCTTCACTGACCTTTTATTTCTTCTGTGGATGGAGAGTTTCTCCTCAAATATCCTCTGCAATCTCCGTTTCAGCTGCTGCTTATTCTCTTATCACTTTTTATACACTCACTATAATCTCCCCACTTTGCATCTACAAGAGCCTCCCTGCTCTTTAACCCTTGAGGGGCTGCCCATGGTTCCTCTCAGGGATGGCAATGGCCCACCCTGTGCTCTTCTGCTGAAGGGCATCGTTAACAGCTGAGCATATTCATTTATTTTAAAACTGTTTTACTGCCTAATTGCACTTGTCTTGGAGCAAAACGTGTCCTGCCTGAGAGCACCTCGCAGCCTGGAGAGGTGAGGGGACACCCCTGCCTTCTTCTTGCAGCACCTTCCACTGATGTAACATGCTGCTCATCCCCAAGTCCCTTGGAGCTACTGAAGTGAGCAGAAATCAGTCCTTGCCCTCGGATCCATTCCCAGGCTGGGATGGTGGAGTGGCTGCAGCAGGACCACGTTGCCTGTGCACGTGTGGCTCATGCTGCTGTCCCCACAGCACTGCAAACCCGGCGGCACCACTGCCCTGAAGCCTGGTGGGCCATGCAGAGCTGTGTCCTTAACTTTCAGAGCATGAATCTCCTAGTGGATGCTTTCTGTTTTCTTTCATGGTCTTTCCTCTCAGTTATCTTATTCCATTTATCCCAGCCCTTCAGTACCAAGTTGGTAGGTTTCTTGTAAACACTGAAGAAAGGAGGCTTGAGGGATTGTACACAACATTTTTGGCAGAGAAATGCTTGAGGTCTCCTTTGGTTTGGCTTTTTTTTTCAAGAAGAAAGAGAAATTATTGGCTCTTCTTTGAAATGAAAATTTCAAAACAGTAAGGGTTTGTTGCTCCCGTGGCCATCCACAGGAACCAAGTTTTCCCGCATCTGGGATGGCCCTTTTTGCCCTCTGCATGCCACGCATTCCTTGTGTCCAGATGAGATGGGGTCTGGGAAGTCTCATTAGTTCCTCGTGACCCCCCTGGCTTTGTGCCACTTTCCCAATACTTCTGACCTTCGAAAAATTCCCCTTTTCTCTCAGATTCCTCTGTTCAGCTTTCAGTTTAGGAGATGTCCTGACACAGGGCAAGGGGAGTAACTTTCTTGACTTTAATGGAATTTGAGGAGCTGACTGGGAGTTTCCTGGGTTGCTGATGGGAACAGATCACTCTCTTCTCATTCAGAATCCTGATTAAACTCACCCCCAGTGACCACTGCATGTGTTGCCCTTCTTTCAGAGGGTAATGTCCACTCTGGGTTTTTGTGGGTAGCACTTTAGGCTGTTAAGATGACACAGTGGAGCCCACTAAGCAGACAACCACCGAAAGCAACGATGATTTGTCCTTGAAAAGCTCCGTGGGCGGTTCGTGAGGAAAGGGGAGATGCATTGACTTGGACAGCTACTTATAGAAAACAGATGTGCAAGTTAGGAAACACAAGTGATAAATCTGAGCCCATATGGCGGCTCTCTCACAAGCATTTAGAGTCACAGCAGCCACGGATGGTGCTCAGTTTCTCTCCTGAAAGAAGAATTCACCGTCTCTTGTAAAACACGAGGGTGGGTTTGTTTGTGTGTGTGTCCCCCAGGCTCCACTCTTGTTGGGTGGAGAGACCTGCACCCTTCAAATCCCTGTGTGCCAGGCGGGGAAGGAAGAGCAGGGATGTAAATCACTGGGTTTTGATGTTTCCTTGGCAAATGCCAGGACTGAAGGCATGAAGTAGTGCAGGACCTGTGCTGGTTTATGTAGCTGCCAGGTGCTTTTGGCAGCACCCAGATTTGGGTTGGATTTTAAGTCTGATTTCTTACAAAAAAGAAGGGAACTTCTTGCTGTCTCAGGGCCCTCCAGAGCTTCTCTGCAAGGCTGAGGGATTTCTGACCCTCCCTGCCAAAGCAGGCAGGGCCCCTTGAGCGATGGACGCCTCAGGAGGACCCACGTTCTGATGGTTGGGATTTCAGCCCTTTTTCCCTTCCTTCTCCCCTTTCTCGAGTTTAAAAAGAAAGGCAATTTCCAAGCTAACTCTGATCCTGTTATTTTTCTCATACCCATCTGAAAACTGCTTTCCAAGCAAGTTGGGGCTTAGTGGGCTGTGTAACCTCCTCTGCTTTGGAAAGCCTCTTCCGCAGTCCTCCGCCTCCTCTCTTCTTGTGGCATCTCCTCCTCGTCAGCTCTTCTGAAGTCCTTTGTATGGGAATCTGTTGGGTTTTATTGGCTATTGTCTTAAGTGCACGGCTTGTGAAGTGAGAGTCCTTCCCCCACAATATCATAAGGAGATTAAAAAGAAAGCCTGGATTTATGGGACACAGAGAATGAATACATTTAGAACCTGAGGGAAGACTGTAGAAGTGTATCATAAGGAGGCATTTTAAACTTTGGATCCTTCTTTAACCCGGTGATTACCATTCAAGAGTGGGTTGTTTTGGGGTGTTTTTTTCTGGGATTTGGTTTGTAGAGATGACTGTGGTGCAGTTCTCATGTTTTTTATCATTACCATGGTCTTGCTGCTGGTGCCCTGCCCAGCTCACATTCGTGTTACAGCAGGGCTGGGCTCTAGTTTTATTTCCATCTCCTGTTTGATATATTACTGCACCCTAAATTAATTTCTTACCAATCCCATTTGCAGCCCTCTTGAGTGGATGGGTCTCTGGAGGGGACTACGTTGTTAAGACTGACAAATTTCATGATATAGCTGTGCACAAACAGACATAGCCCAGTAAAAGAAGTGCCAATAAGTAATTGAGGAGCCTGGTGCTCTTTGCAGCCTGGCTGAAGTCCATGTTCTCTCCCAGTGCTTGCAGAGAGCCCTGGTTTGGAAGGAAAACCACGAAGCACTCACTGAGGCCACAGGTAGGAGGAGTGGTGGGGAGTGAGGTCCCAGGGAGAGTTCTGGCTTGCCAAGGTTCGTGGTTACCCTGCGGCAGCTCCACTCGGAGTCAGACCTTGCCTGGAAGCTCAAGTGGGCTCATCCAGGGATTTCTTTTACTCTCAGGTCCTTGCTGTCCTTCAGTGTTGGTGGGACAATGGGGAATGGCTCGAGAGAACAAGGGGGAATAGCTTTAACCTGACAGAGGTTTAGACGAGATAGAAATTTTTCCCTCGGAGGGTGGTGAGGCCTCAGCAGAGGTTGCCCAGAGAGGCAACCTGGAAGTGTCCAAGGCCAGGTTGGACAGGGCTTAGAGCAACCTGGAATAGTGGAAGGTGTCCCTGCCCATGACAGGGGGTGGAACTGAATGATCTTTAAAGTCCCTTCCAGCCCAAGCTGTTCTATGATTGCGTGATATGTTTTTTCTTAATGTGTATCTACAATTGGTCTGTTGCAAGTCTAATCTGCTGCCACTGCTGTGCTCGCCAGAATTTTCTTGTCTGCTCATCCTTCTCTCCCATCTCTCTGTGTTAAGTTGGCATCCCACACGTTGTCCCGAGTCCTTTGGAGAGAAGCCACCTCTTTGCCTTGCTCGTGCCCTGCTCAGGTGTGTGATGCTGAACCCTCACACGTGGTCCTGGGATGCTCCAAGAAATCCCACCCGTGGCTCTCTGGGCTGCTCAGGGAGACTGGAAGGGAAACACATGAGTGTGGCACTTGTGAATGAAGGCACATTAAACTCAGAGGCAATGACAGCTACGCCAAATTACCTGTTAAAATCATCTCAGTAATTATAACAGGAGAGTCAAATGAGGATAACGGGCCATCTAATAGCATGGGCAGGGTTGTAATTACTGAATGGAAGCCCTTTAGAAAGTTGTAGGGCTAAGGACTTGCCTACAGTAGAACGTGGGAGAACTGTTTAATAAACTTGGTGAAACCCTGTCAATTAACACACTTTTTAAGACAATTTAGTGCTCACTTCAGATAAAAGTGGTATCATCCTCAAGAACTGCTTAACCTTGGATTTTTCAGATACATTTCTGGCATTGCTGTGTTTTCTCAGGGTCTGAAGTAGGATTTTGCAACGTGAGGGAAGACTCTTCTCCTGTGCTTTGTTCGAGTTAAGCAGGCTTAGGGCTGAATCTGAAGTATCCCAGGAACCGAGATGATCTGGGAGCTCAGATTCCCCCGGTGTCTTTGGAAATCCCAGCTGCCGTGCCTCCCACTGAGGATAAGTTCAGATGCTTTGCAGATGGCATTAAATCAAAATTCCTGTGGTCAGTCCTTTCGGGTTTGGTTTGTCGGTGGCAGCGGTTCATGGAAGGGCAGGAATAACTGGGATGCTCTGCATCCTGCTGGCAGCAGTGTTCCCGGGGCTTTCTTGTTGTGCAGGAATTGTAACTCCAGCCAAGGAAGATCACTGGGCATGTGCAGGGATTGGTGTCAGCTCTCTTCAGCTTTTAGAAGAGCCGTGGCTGGTGGTTGATGTCCTGGATGGTTCCACGTAAATCTTGGCTCAGCTTGGATCTAAGTCCTTGGCTACAGGGTTTGGTGGGCTTATCCTGGAAGCAGTAGCTCCAGTACATTCTGCCTGCTTTCTTTTGCAGTGGAAATGGTAGAAAAATGTGGAAATCCTGCCACTGGGGAGCCAGCATTCGCTGTGGTGGTTGGCATTGCCGAGCACTGTTTGTATTGATTGGAGCAGAGGCAATTAAGAGCCTCCCACTGCTTTCACTGGAGGTTTTCCTGCATAAGGAGGCTTGAAGCAGAGGGGAGGGCCATTACAGCATATAAACACGGCACAGGCTGGGGTCTAGAGGCATCTCACAGCCTCGTTGAAGCCTAAAATATTCTGCACTGACTGGCCAGGGGGCCAGCACGAAGCACATGTGTCAGGATTGTGTCTCGTTGACTTGACAGCACGTGGCTGGGGAAGGTACCACCCCCTTCTCTAAGGGGTGATGAGGTGTGGAAGTGGGGTCAGATCCCTCCTCACTGGGCTTCATCTTAGCAGTCTTCCTCCAATGCAAATGTCTCAAAAGTTCCTTATTCCTGGACTTGTTCTTAAATTGGCCCTTATCCCCTGAAAGTCTTTTTTTTGGGGGGTGGAAAATTATTGCTGTCTGCGAGGAAGCTGAAGCTGTGAAAGGATTGTTTGCACAGAAGAGAGGAGTCCCATTGCATATAAATTGTCCTCATGGAGAGTTTCATGGCATTGCTTCCTTCTCCTCCATCCCATGCTCTGGGTTAGGTGTTGGCGTTGGCCACAGGCTCCGTCCTTGGCCGCTGGGACTGTTTCATTCCCAGCTAGGAAATAGTTTCCTGTGTTTCCTGGCAAGAGTTCACAAGTGTGAAATGTAAGAATTTGGGATGGGTTGTAGGAAGTTAATTTGATCACTTGGCAAGAGAGTGGGGTGATCCAGTTCTCATGTGTTTCTTTTAATCTGTGTGATTTTGTCTGGGAAGAAGAGAGTGGCAGCGAAGGGACTTGGCTCTCAGTGCATTAACACATCCCTTATTGTCCTGAGGTTTAACATCTCTCTTTAAACATGATATTCTCCAGCGGCCCTTAGAGACCCCAAATCCTGTTTAGACAAAGTAAGCCTTGATGAAGCTGAATGTTTCTGGTTCAATAACGTGGCTGGGAGAGGGATGGTGTGAAAATGCTGAGGAAAACAGTAAAACGCAGCTTCCTCTCACTCATGCCACAATACTCTCTTCCCTCTTATGCAGGATTACTTGCTGGAATTTAAAAATCTGTGTTTATTTTAGTAGTAAAGTGGACGGTTGTTTGTCTGTCCTCTCCTGTGATGCTGCCAAACTCTTGGAAAGGGCAGCGGAGCCGCAGGCGTTCCCAGAAATGGGAGTGACGGGAGATGGGCTGCAGCCCTGGGCGCTCGTGGGTGATGTCAGACCCACGAAATCAGTGAGAACTGGTGGCAGTGGGGTGGGAATCGAAGCATCATAGAATAGTTTGGGTTGAAAGGGACCTTCAAAGGTCATCTAGTCCAACCCCCAAGGGAAGGAAGGGCTGGAGGAGAGAGGCTTTGGGAGGGGTAACACAGCCCCTGTACGTGCTGGGTCGGGCAGGTAGGACGTGGTTGTGCACTCCTCCGGAGAAAGGAAGTTTTGAAATTAAACTGGAATTGCAAAAATGCATCTCCATATTTGCAACAAAGCAAACCACCCAAGCTGGCTCTCATTTTCACATTAAAATGGTGCCTTTGGTCTCAGTTCTGAGTCTGCTGGCATGAAAACTCATTTGCTGCTATAATTGAGAAAAGGCGGAGGAAAATATGTTTTCCTTTGCTTTGCCTTCTTGTGCATTTAACAGCTTTGGGTACATACTCTGAGTTTTCTTCTGTGAACTTAGTCTCCTTTTAGTAAGAGATGAAGAGACAGGGGTAACACCTGGGAGTGCTTAAAACTCATCTTGGGAACAAAGCCAAGGTTGGACAGGGCTTTGAGCAACCTGGTCCAGTGGAAGGTGTCCCTGCCTGTGGCAGGGGGTGGAACTGGGTGATCTTTAAGGTCCCTTCCAACTCAAACCATGCTTCTCTGAAACCGAGGATGCACAGGAGCACAGGAGCATCCAATTTATTCTTTCTGCTTTGATCTGTGCCAGAAGAAACTCTGCCCAAGTCTGTAGTGCACCGAAGCAAAAGAAGGGAAAATCCAGTTTCACACAGTGCTGGGTGATCCAAAGGGCTCAAACCAGGGCAGGTCTTTGGGCTGTGCAGAGGGAGCAGGAGGGGCCGGGCTCAGTGGCCTCAGCCATGGCCAGCCCCAGCCAGAAAATATAAAGTACTGGCACACTAAGCCTCTTGTTTGCTCTAAGCTGTTTATTTTGCTGCTGAAGGGTTGTATAATCTATTTGTCTGAGTGGAAGCAGCCAAAAAAGCATCAAGCTCTGAAATTCCCACCTACCTGTGCTACATGTATATATCCAGTCATATACATATAATTTACTAGGCATGTATTTACTAAATGCATGTGTTTACTGATGGGGAGCAGGGGATGTTTGTCTTTGATAGCACAGTGGGACACAAACCCCAGGTCCGAGGCCAGGTCAGCACAAAGCAGGAATACAAAAAGCTCTCTGGAAGGCTGGCTCGTATCCATTATAATATTACTAAATACCATAATCCTGCGAGCCTTCGCCTCATAATACGATAATGAGTTATTAAAGCTAAGGAGGGTACTTTGGGGAGGGAGAGTTGGAGGTTTTGGGTCTTTTTTTTTTTTTCCCCTCCTGCCAGGGCTGAGCCATTTCTCTCGGTCCTTCTCCATTCATAAGATGCTGCTGCAGTTTCAGAAGTGAACAATTTTAAAGGCTATAAAAATGCCAGTTTCTGAACATTGTGTGCCTTTTCCAGACAAGATGAGCTGTTGTACTGTGTTCCCTGAGCTACCAGCTCATTCCACAGCCCTTAGCTCCTCTCCAGGAAAATACCCAAGGCATTAGCTAAGAAACAGCCGTGCACTACCAGAGTTGGAGAGCACAAAAGGGATGTGGAAGGGATGGGAAAGGTGTTTCCAGGGCCACACGTGTGCTCTGCCCACGGTTAGCATCCACCAAAAGGATGCTGTTTGAATAAAACTGTTGGAAGCATCCTGCAGCCACCTCCCTGTCTCAGGTCAAGGGCTGCCTGTGTTTCCAGGAAATCCTGGTGAGGAAATTGTGTTGTGCAAAGTGCCAGGACTGCGGAGGGGGAAGGAGCCAGTTCTTGCTTGCTTGGAATATAAAGCAAGAATTAAAAAAAAAAAATCCAGAGGAATGTGCCAGCCATAATTTGCAAGCTTGTTCACTTTGGTTTTGGGAGCACTTGGCAGCTCCTGGTCTATATCCAAAGCAAAGGCAGACACTCATAACACTCACACAACCCTTCCACCCTGGAGTGGAGGGAAACCTGGGTGCTTTTTCATTGCAAAATACCCTCTATTTTACCTTCCTTTTTTCTGATCAAAAATAAACACCTTGCAAATTCAGATCTGTTGCTGATTTTTGCTTTGCTTGGGGTTTCAAAACCCTTTGGATGGGGATGTGGCTGCATCCCTTGGCCCAGCAGCCGCCTCCTCCAGCCTGATGCCACAGCACAAGGCACAGCTCTCCAAATACCATTGTCCAACAGCACTAGGATGTGTATTATTCACCATCAGTGGCAGCCTGGAAGCTGATAAAGATCTTTATTATTTTACAAGCACAATAATTACTACCTAGAGTTGTTTTCCTATAGCTTAAGTGCTCTGTTTCTCCTTTGGATATGCAGGATATACAAGTTTGTCCTCAGTTCCTTGAATGTCACTGCAGAAACCAGGATTTCTTCCAGAACTCTGAATATCAAAGCTTCACCTTCGAGGAGCTGTTTTTCTTCTCCCCCTAATAGTCAATGCAAAAGTCAAAGAAAGGGCAGAAGATGAGATTTTGCTTGATTTGCTCCAGCACTTGTTAATTAAAGTACTGAAGGATCCCTCCACTTCGCTATCAGGGAGCAGACAGCACGTCAGGGCAGAGCTCTGGGGTGGGGGGACATCACAGAAGGAACTTGTAGCCTTCTTCTTATCAGGAGGGTTGTCAGATATGGGAATACGTGTGTACCCCCTTCCTGTGCAATTTCTGTGCTCCTCTTGGAGCAAGGGATATTCCCAATGGAAAGCGAGGAATGATAAAATCTGGCTGCAAAGTGATAGGCGGGAGCTGGCAAAAAGCAAGGAGTTGTTTCCATACTAGAAATAATAATAATAATAATACCACCTGTGTGAGTGTGAATACACATTAAAAGTAGCAATTTCCAGGTAAATCTGCACGGATGCATCACTGGCACAGGAGAGCAGGGGTGTGTGGGTGCAGGAATGGCAGCGCTTGGAGTGTGCGGGCAGGAACGTGGGAGGGAGAAAGATAAAGCCAGGGCTTTGTCCATGGCAGGGCTGTGTGGAAAGGGCATTCCTGGACATCATTTTTGAAATGTTTGTGCTTTGACCTGCCTCTCCTGGAAAGGGGAGCGAAAAAGAAAGGGATTTATCCAGATGTGCAGCGGCCATCTCACCTGACAGCGCATCTGGGGGCAGGGGTGCAGAGCATGGAGACCACCTCAGTCCCCCCATGCTGGGTGGCCATGAGGTCCCCTCTGTGGTCACAGGGCTCTGCCATAATTCTCTTCCCAAAGCCATGGCCTTGCCACGTGTGTCCTGGCATTTTGGGCAGGCACTGAGAAGCTGCCCTGGGCACGGTGGGGCTGGAGGAAAGGTGGGAGAGCCCGTGCCAAGAGGGGGATTGAAAGGCACAGGAGTTTTGCAGAAGGTGGCACAAGGATGGAGGTACAACGCTCGTGTTGGGACAGGGCAGCCCTTCCCCATCATGCCAGTTTTTCCTTCTTTTTTTGTTTTTTATTGTAGTACCTGTATGTTCTGATTTTTACCCCCCCACATCTTCCTCAGGGCACAGCAGGTGATACGTAAAGGACTCTCTGTGGGGCTTGGTTGATAAAAACATTGACAGCACAGAGATGTCCCTACAATGGGATGCACCTCAACTGCTGCCAAGGCACAGGGACACAGTGGAAACCAGAAGCTGGGTGCAAAAGGGTGAAAAATGTGATTAGCTCTGTGGTTTGGTGCAGCTGAGCTGTTCCTTCCAGCTTTCCAGGCTCTGCTTCCCACAGCAGCACATGCAGATGCAGAGCCACTTGCTGAACATCACCTGCCTTGATCCCACCACCGGTGTCTTGCCCAACATCACTGCGAGGGACCATCACCATCCAGCTGACACTTTAAGTGCCAATTCCAGCTGAATACTGACATAAATACACCGTGAGTGCATTTTTCCCTCTGGATTTCAAAAATGTGGTCTGTGCCATTATAGCTGGCAAATGAGCAGATCAGAGTTCCCCCGTGGTAATGTATCTCTATCAATTTATTTCTCATTAAAAATCTTACGCGCTGCAATAAAGTGATCATGAGAAAACAGTGGAGCTTTATAACCTGTTAAATCAGGCCTCTGCTTTTACACACAACCACCTTAGGCTGTCGTTGGGGTTTAGAGGGAAACCAAATCTATCCAGTGGCCCCCGTCCCGCAGCTGCACAAAGCTGGGTACCAAAAATGGGGATAAATCACTGCATTTCAGTGATTCTTACTAAAGACTTTGGCAAGCAGGGGAGGGATCGATCTCTGGGTGATCTGCATTACGGACAGCTTTTTTTTTCCCCCTCCTTTCCTTCTGTGCAGATAAAAAGCCAAAGAGGTTTGGTTTTGATGGAGCCTACAGTGAAAATCTTTTTAATTAACAGTGGATTAGAACTGGAGACGTGTTTTAGCTGGAATGGTGGATGCCTGCTTTTTCTGGGCAGCCAGGCAGGCTCCTAATTATTATTTGTGAGAGCAGGAGGGTAAAGGAGGTTTGTCCCCCACCCCATCCCTTTCCAGCTCTGTATTCATCCCTTGTAGTATTCACTCTGCTTGTGCTAAAGGGAATTTTTCCCCCTGTTTTTGTCTGGTTCAAATCTCATTCACTGCCAACTCCAAGTTCACCTGTGCCCTTTACTTTTGGGAAGGGCTGTGCTGGAGCTTTGCTCTCTGTGACTCCCTGACAGGAGGTTGGAGGCAGGTGAGTCTCTTCTCCTGGTGACAAGGGATAGGACAAGAGGAAATGGCCTCAAGTTGTACCAGGGGAGGTTTAGGTGGGATATGAGGGAAAATTTCCTCACCAAAAGGGTTGACCAGCCCTGGCTCAGGCTGCCCAGGGCAGTGGTGGAGTCCCTATCCCTGGGGGATTTGAAAGACAGTGGATGTGGCATGGGTTAGTGGTAGTCTTGGCAGTGCTGGGTTAACGGTTGGTCTGGGGGATCTTAGAGGAATTTTCCAACCTAGATGGATCCTAGATGGATCTCTTCTCAGGGAGCAGGTGGGAGCAGGGTGCTGCTACTGCAGGAGGTGCCGTGTGCCGGTGCCCGATGTCCCCAATGTCCCCAAAGTCCCCTCCCTGCCTCACCGGGCTCTGTGGTGTCTGGGAGCTCTGGTCACAGTCCTGCCTCGCTCTAAGTGCAAAGGAAGGGAGAAAAATCAATTCCCATCAGCTGAACAGTGCCCTTTGATTTATTGCCAGTGGAGGAAGAAATTCTTTATCTCCTCCTGGAAGGGATTGCATTGGTGTTTGCTATTAGGGAGCGTTGCTGGAACATCCCTCTTCCTCCAAACCCTGGTATTTTGATAACCTTTGCCAGCTCGAGGACATTTGGACCACAAAAATGGTCTCCCCAAAGTGCAGCAAAAGGGGACAGGTGTTAAGCTGGTCTGCTGGGGTGGTCAGCAAAGGTCCAGCTCTTCCCCATGGCTTGTGATGGCCTTGGCACTGTGTTGCCCCAGCACATGAAATTACTTGTATTCCTTAGATGTCAGAATCTGTTCTTGCACCTGACTGGGGTTATTTAGCATGCTTTTTTTGGCCTGCAAATTGAAATTTGGCCTCCACTGTGCAGAGCAGAGGTCCCCCTCACCTTCCAACACCAGTCACCACTCCCACGGGGTGAGTCGTTGTGCTGCTGCAGAGAATAGATGGGAATGCTCTGATTTACACCCTTGAAGGTTTCCCCCTTCCTTCATCTTCCAGCTGAGCTCCAGAGCAGGAGCAGGAGATGAGCACACCAGAAATCAGAATGACTGCAGGGCAATGTTTTAATTATCTGTAATTGCTAAAGCAGGTTAGTGGCCAAATGAGCAAGTGCAGATGCACAACTGGCCTGATTTGTTGGCAGCAAGTGCGAGTGTGATACCCTGACAATGTGATTAGTGCTGATTTTGCATTTCTGCCAAAAAAAAAAAAAAATCCCTTTGCTTTTCTGAGGTCTGAGGTTGCTTCTGGTCTCAGTTCCAGACTTCCAGCAGTGGTGGGAGATGGGTGGCCACGGCTTGGTCTCCTCAGTGGAAACACCAGGGGAATTCTCTGTGCTGAAGTGGCTCCAATCGTTCCCTTTCCTGCAGGGTGACTGATTTGCAGGTGGTTTTGTACATGGGCAATACCAGGACTGTGCAGCAGCAATGGGTGTGATTTAGGGAAGATGGAGAAAATTCAGACAATCTCAATCCCACTTAGTGTCAAAATCAGCTTGTCTCCCCATTTAGTTACTCTGATAACATTTATTTGTGCAGCTTCCTAGGACGTCAAGGTTTTGCAACATCCACAATCCATCAGTTTAATTCCCTTTTTAAAGCAGTGAGCATGAGTCTTAAAATGGACAAAAAGCAAGCAGCCTGATAGGCAGCAGGGAGCTTGTTTCCAGCCTCAGGCAATGCAGCCACAGGCACAAAGTTCTCCTGGAGGGGAACCACCTGGGGTGGTTGTGCCACATCAACAGTCCTAGGGTTTGGGGGCAAATCCCAATTTTTTGGAGCAGAAACTTAATGCAAATGAACTTCAGGGCTTTTTGAACAAAGGGAATTTTGTTCTAAACCACCTGTGGGCTGGTTTTGCATAGCTGGAGGTGGGCTTGGATGAAGCTCCTGATTTCCAGCACCTGCTTTGAATAGCTTCCCTTGGGTCTTTCCTTGTTTGTTGGCAGGTAACAAAGTGGGAACATTGGAAAGGAAGGAGGGTGGGTTTTGGAAGCTCTGGGTGGCAGAGGATGCTGCCCAAAGCTATGGAAGTGAGCAGAGCTGGCTGAGTGCTCCCCTCTCTGTCTGGGTTCTCCTCCATTATTGATGTCCAGAGGTCAGCTCAGGGTAGGTTTGTGACAAAATCTCCATGTTTTATTAGTGAGGCATTTGATATTTTTAATAGAGTTGCCAATGAAGATAGATGGAACACAGGGGTGGTGACCCTGGGGGGCCTGACTGTCACTCTGGGTTGTGGTGCTGCCTAAACCTCAGAAATCCCAAGCTGGTGTTAGTTTGGGCTGGATTCTGGTTTTAGGGTGAAGGTAGCTCAATTTAAACTATTGCAGATGATTTAATCCAGATTTTTTGGTACGATTTCATGCGATTTTCGGTCTTGAGGACCATTTCACTGGTGCTTTCACTCCCTGTGCATGAAACATGTCGAATCCTGCCATGGTAACCATATAGAAAACCCAAAAAAAGGAAGATTTAAAAGGAAATAAGGCCAGAAGAGTCCACTGGACTTGTGCAGAGCTTGGCCAAGGACCAGAACATATCAAATGTGCTGCAGGGTAAGTTTTTTTCTGCAGGATTTTACAATGTAAGGCAATTACTGAGCTGAACAGCATTCCTTAAGAAGATTATAATTCCGCCTCCGGTACGGACCAAGGGCATCCCAGTCGGGCTGCAGCAGTTCTCCAGTGTACTGGAATCCAACCAGGTCATTAGTGGTGTTGCAGCATTAATTACTCTGAAAGCAAAAGGTTAATTTGAAGTTTTGTGGGTTGCAGGAGGTACTGGGGAGAGCAAAGCCTTTAATTTTGTGCCATCGTGTAGATGAAATGGGAAACCGTGTTCTTGCAGGAATGCTTGGTGGAAATGGTTGGATGTGCTGGGTGAAAGGAGATGCAGGGTCTGTGAGCCCTGCTGTTTTCTGGAAGATAAAATATAAGCAAAACTCTGTATTTCTTGTATTGATTTTCCTAGTGTATCCTAGATTTAAAAAAAAAAAAGGCAGGAAGGATGGAGACTTGTCAAAATGAATTATTAATAAAGTCATACTTCACGCTTCCTTCCAGTCTGTGAGAAAGCAAAGCATGTCCTTTACTATGATATAGCCACTTTTTTAATGTCTTTTTTTGTTCCAAAGAAGCATTTCCAACCAGTGGGCATCCATTTATTGCTTCACAGTAACTCAGGGAACTTCAGCTTTCTGCCACAAATCTTCAGAGAACAGTCAGAATCAATAGATAGTGTTTGTTTATTTTGATACAGCAAAGCAAGAGGGGAAGAAATAATCAGGCAGGTGAGGGAGAACAGGAGCTTTGGCAGATTTTATTTATACAGAGTTGTTGGACTTGTTTTGGAAAAAATAAAATTAAAGCGCCCATCAGATTGGATTCAGATTTCCAGCATGGATTCCAAACACACACGATGCTCCTGAGCACAAAGACTGCCTTTCACACACAGCTCAAAGGGAAGACTTGTGCTTTTCTTGCTGGCACTCCCCAAGGAATATTTGAATTATTACGATTCCCACCTGCCAACTGCAGACCTGCAAAGGTGGTGGGCACTGGGGAGAAAATACAAGGTGGGTGGAAACCCTGGGGACCTGGACCATGGTATTTTCCCCACGGTGGTGGCTACCTGTGGTAAATGCTGCCTAAAACTCACCCCTGCTTGCTTGGTGCAGGAGGAGCTGCCGTGGCTCCGTGGCTCCATCACAGTTTCTTTGCCTTCCCGTGGCTTATCCTGACACAGAGCCCCCAAAACCAGAACCCCCTCCCCTCATATTGCCCTTGCAGAAACCCAGTGCTGGTGAGAGCCAGACTGGGGAGGGGGAGAAGGCACAGACATCAACACCATGGAGCATCCATCTGGTCATGGTGTAATTAAAGCTGGCCGAATGAATCAAGGAATAAAAATATCCCATAAATTCAGCTCTTTGTGTGTGTGTGTGTGTGTGTGTGTGTGTGTGAATTAATCAGGAGCCCATTCAGTTTTCTGGCAGCTCATCCACTCGTAGCCCAGGTCGATAACTCCTATCCCAGTGGATAATTCCCAAACCATCCGTGTCAGTGCTGATTTGCCGAGGGGGCTCAGCCCCCCCCTCAGGCTCACCGTGTTTGCTCCCTGGTCGAAGGGATGGAGGAGCAAACAGCAGGTGCCTTCATCTGCCTCTGGATGTGAATAAGGCTATTGATCAAAATATTACAGCCTGGAGGAGGTGATGGAGAGCTGTGCATCCTCCCCTGAGCATCAGGTGCCTGGCGGGGGGGGCGTTGCTGCTGTGCCTGTACGTGGGATAAAATGGGAATGTGCCCCTCCTGGTGCTGCTTTAATGCCAGGGGTCCCTCCCGTTCGGCAGAGGAAGGGGAGAATCTCCCCAGATCCCTTGCAGTTATTAAAACAGGAGTTTGCTGCCCGCTCCCAGTTTAAACAACTCATGATGCTTTGGGGAGAACTGCCCTTTAAAAGCGGATTTTTTTTTATTCCCACTGCTCCAGCCCCTTGTTTTTAATACCAACTTGCGGAGGAGCATTAAGCTGCACAGCAGAGAGGAGCACATAGGGTTCATTTTCACCTGGATACAGCAGGCATGCAGAAATTATCACCAATTAAAGTGTGTTTGACATGGTAGAAGCCAAACACGCCTTGGCATGTTCTTTCCTTGCATTATCAGAGAGGTTCATAGAATTAAAATGGCTTGAGAGTGGGGGAAAGAAGCTGGGAGGGTCTGCACCCCCAAAAACACCCCTTGCAGCTGCATCCCCTCTCCCTGCCATCTCATAAAGGGAAAAATCAGCCCAAATTTGGGGTGATGGCGTGTTTGCCAGGGGGGATTCGCAGCACCCACAGCTGGAGAAATGGGCAGCTCCAAAAACTGCAGCTGCATCCATGGGTCTGCGGTGCTCCCACATCTCCCTCATGGGTTGTTCCTCGCTTTAAAGGTTTATCCCACACCGGGACAGGGCTGGGGGCCTGTGTGGAGCAGGAGGAAGTGCAGGGATTTTTGTTGGACACCCATTTCAAAGAGACTTTGTAGATAGTGATCTCCCCTTCTTCGCCCTGATGCTCTCACCAAGACAGAGCAGGAGTGGGGAGGGGGGAAATGGAGAAACCTGCACCCCCAGGTCAGACAGGGGAGGGCTGAGTGTGGAACAGGTTGGAGGTGCCCAAATGGGGATTCCTTGTCCACATGTTGTAGAGCTGGGTCGGCTGGTGATGGTCAGCAGCTTCCCAGCTTCCCAGCCCTGGGATTAGGATGTGTGCCTGGGGGTGTTTAAGTGTCTAATGACACTCATAAACACCGGCTGGGATTTGGGAAGGTAGCAGTGTTCAAAGGGACTCTCAGTGGGATTTAGGCACCTAAACGGCTTAGGTGCTCCTGGAAATCCTGCTTAATCTTAAATCTTAAATAGCTGCTGAAAAATACACCCTGAAGTGAGGGATCACAGCTCTGCAACATCTCCAGGCATGCAGGGGTGAAATGGGGGACATTCTCTGTGCTCCCCAAATTACCCCCTGGCTGCCAAAGGAATAAAACTTGGCTATCTGCTCCATGCCTGCCAGCCTTTTCCAGAATCGCCCCATCCTTAGTTCAAACAGCATCCGGGGAGCGGATGTATTCTTAATTCTTAATTTTAAATAATGGTTTTTTCCCCTCATGCCACCCCTGGCACAGCTTTTCCCATTTATTCTCACTCCCCTACAGCATCTCCCTTTCTTATGCCTTTTGACTGAAGTGGAACTGTTGCAAAAAAAAAAACACAACCCCTAAACAAGCAGGAATTTTTGGGATAAACTGCAAAATCGGCATTGCCTGAATGCAGGGGGAGTGAGAGGGAGACGAAAGCGATGCCAGAGATAGTTATAATTAGGTTAATGTCTTCAACTGAACTTGGAAGCCAAGTAAAGAGGGGAAAGGTTGTGCTGGAAAAGAAAGGTGGGACCGGATGGCTGTGGGAATTGCCAGTGGGATTTGGGAGCTTCCCAGATGCAAGTCGGTGGTTCTAGTCTGGCTGGGGGGCTGCTGGGGAGGGGGAGTCTCTCAAAAAGGGGTCGGGGAACTGATGTTGGGAGTGTGTGTTGTCCTGGCGTTGCTTTTTCCCTTGCTGGGGCTCCAGGCAGGCACTGGAGCTGCTGTTTCCCACAGGAATAGCCCTTGGTGCGGGTTTGGAGGAGTTCTGCGTGGGAGCATGTTCCAGCTGTAGGAGTAGAAAACAGGCAGGAAATGGGGGAAAAAATTAAATTAAAAATCTAAGGGGAAAAAAAAAAAGGCCTTTTAAGCTTACTGAGGCTTGGTGATGGGACTTTGTGAGTCGACTGTTCCCCTTTCCCAGGATCTCTTCCCATGTGTGTTCAGAGCTTTGCTTCTGCTGCACTGGGGATGCGGGAAAGGCTCGGCTGCAGGAGCTGGGTCAGAGGAAAGAGAAAATAACTCAAACAAGGCCTTTCCTCTGTCTTTTTTCTCATGTGTTTGATGTGCAGATCACCAAGGGGAGAAAAGAAGTACTTGTGGAACCACAAATGTCTGGCTTGGGCATTTTCAGGGGGTTTTGTTTAAATGCTATCCTAGGCAAAGGAACTGGGGCATGAACTGAAAGCGGCTTGGTTTAAACCCAGGATTACTGTGTCCAGGAGCTGGGCTGAGCTTGGGCCAGAGCTGCAGGAAGGCAAAACTCCAGGAAGCTCCGGGCGCTGGCAGGGACTGGTGTTCACTGAGGCGGCGTCGCAGGTGGCAGCTCGGGGTGGGAGCTGGAGGGCTTCTTCTCTTTTCCATCCCCAATCCAACACGAGCTTTTTAACCATGCTCTGGTGCAGCCAATTTCCCCCTTTTTCCCACCACCTTTTATCCCAGGCCAGGAGAGGGGCTGGGATGCTCTTGGCAGCGGCTGCGGTGCCACCTCCTTGCCCCCCACCCTCGTGTTGAGCTCTCAGATCCGTTTTGGGGGGAGGTTTATTGAGGTGGGGTTTATTGAGGTGTCCTTCTGCGGGAACAAACCTCATACCTGCAGCAAAACGTTGGGCACGGTCACTTACGGGTTTTATCTGGCAGTGGATAAAATATTCCTTTCCAATGCACTTGGCAAACAAATGAGCGAGGCAGAAATACAGATTGTGTTTGCTAATGGTAACAGGCTGCCAAAGAATGTATAAACCGCTATTCACTGGGAGGGAAATTCCTCCCTTTCATGTGAGATGTCGGAGCTGCAAAGCCCGGGATCGCAGCTCTTCTGAAACGCTGCTCCTCGCTCTGTGTTTTGCTGCAGGTTTTTTTGGGGGGGATTAACACTGCTGTGCTGGGCAGGGGGGGTTGAGTCAGCCGAGCCCCAGCTGATGCTGATTCACGGTGAGATCCTCGGGGCTCCAGCGGATCTTTAGGCAGCAGAGATAAATGCCAGGGGTCTGCTGCACGGAGAGGAATTAGGTCTGTGCTTGCATCTGTAGTGCCCCAGCCGCTCTGGGGAGAGCTGCTGCTTAGCTGCACCTCCGAGGATGATTTTGGAGCTTAATCCGGTTAGATGGAGCGTTCCCCAGCTCCCCACGTCCTCCTGGGGCTTGTTTCTGGGATGTTGAATGTCTTGTGCTGAGCACCATGAAGTTCCCTGTCCTTGGGTAGTCCGTGCTGCAGAGTGCCAAGGGCGGGTTTGGCTCCTCAGCTTTTTCCACGGGAAGATGCAGCCGAGGCAATGTATGTGTTTATATATGTGCAGCAGGGTGTGGTGCTGGTTTGAGGGTGAGTGATCCCTGAGGAAAGAGGGCAACCCACCACTTCCCGGGACACACTGGCTGGGGCTGAGCATCCCGGCTGCCCCACAGCTCCCCACATCCACTGGGGACCAGTCCATGGATTTCCGGTTGGAAACAGTGTTTGTGGCTTTGGGGATAGATAAGAGGAGAACTGGAGGAAAGGGAGATGATGGAGAGTACTCACGTGTGGAATTATCTCTTGCAAATTTTTTTTTTTTCTAAGTTTGTTTCCTTTCCCCCCCCCCCCCCCCCCCCCCCATTGTGGGTATTAATTTAAAACATGCTTTTGATTTCAAATTAAACAATTTAAATTAAAAAAGCCTCCATGTTTAAATGAGTACATTAGACTGCATTAAATTATTCTTGGGAACCCCTCCAGAAGATCAAGAGGACATGGGAAGTGCAGAGTCCGTGGTGCAACACAGGATCCACGGGGGCCAGAGGGAACGAGCTGAGGGTAAGGATGTGGATCCTGACACAGTAAAATCCACACCAGTGAGTCCAAGGAGAAAGAAGTAATTGTTCTGCAGAAAACAAGGAAAGAACTATCAACTTGCAGCCCTTGGGGGTGCTGAGCATCCTCTTGGCCAACCTGGCAGCCTCCCTCATCCCTCCCTCGCTGAATGTTGCAGAGTTTAAAAGGGCTGCAGTTCTTAAAACAGTGTGTACAGGAGAATTTAACCTCTCATTTGGTTTGTCCTAATGACCCTTCAACAACTGCTATGGAAGATAATAGGCTTTGTGGCAATTACCTAGGCAGGGAAATGCCATATGTGGATGGTTGGGATCCAGGCTGGGAGCTGGGTGATTCTCCGTGTTTTTGTTAAGGCACAGCTGCTCCCTGAAATATTTTGGCAGTGCTTGCAGAGCCGTCCATCAGCCCTTCTTCCCTTGTGGGGTTTGCTTCCTCCATCACCCCTAATCCCACGCTGGGTGCTCGCTCAGGTGATCCAGGTGCCCAAGGAAATGCTGCCCTGGCATAGCCTTTGGGTTACCTCTGTGCCCCTGTACTGCTTCATCAGAGCAGGCACTGTTATTACTCCCTCAAAAAAAACCCTGAGTTATCTAAAAATTAAGCTTTTCATTCACATTTGCAACAGGTTTCCAGTTTCTCTGGGTTTACCTGTATTTTTCTCAAATACCTGGGAGTAGGTAAAAGAAACTCAGTATCATGTATGGATTTCTCTGTTCCTCCTTCACTCTGTGTTGTACCTTATGCTGCTGGCACAATCCAAACTCATTATTTTCCCCACATGGCTCTTTTGATCTGTTTTTCTTCCCTTCCTCTGCTGCAATGGAAGAGCAGAGACCACAAGAAGTGGCTGGAGCAGATGCCGTTTGTCTGGTCATCAGGTCCAGACAATTTGGATTAAAATACATCTTAAAATTAAAAACTCAGCCCTTAAAATGTGACTATATCCCCAAGAATACCCTTTTCCTCCCTGGAACACATTTGGAGAGAGACTCCTGTGTGTAAATCTGCTTGTGCTCCTGTTACAGGGTGGTGAAGACTTATAAACCCCCCTGAAAGTATAAATGGGACCTGGTGGTATTGACTGAGCCCAAATAATGACACCTGCTAAGGAGGGTGGAAAGGAACCTGCTCCCAGACGTGCAATTCCCAGAGAAAAGCTGGCTTTGGGACAAACCTCAGTGTCCTGCACCACATCCTCATCTCTGTTCAAGTTGAGGAGAGCTTTGTGTGGTGCTGCCCTCTCACTACCCCGCTCAGGGCAACGAATAGCTCCAGGGAGCTTTACTGGTGACCCTAAATCTAAAAATAAAACGTTATAAAAATTTTTTTAAAAAATCTTTCCTCAATTGCAAACCATTTCCCAGCGGTTCCCAACTGAAACAATTGTGTTAAGCATCACAGATAACATCCAGTCCTGCCCTATTTATATCTCTGAAGGCAGAGGAGAGTTTCTTTTGGACACGTTATCTCTGGAGATGCTGCTTGGGATGCTGTAAGGATTTCTCTGGAGGGCAGCCGGCGCTTCCAGCCCTCCTGGGAGTTCAGCCTCCCCCCAGGGCTGCTTTCAGCCTGTCCAGCTTGGTTATTTCCACTAAGGAAGGGAATTTATGACACTTTAACTTTGCAGGTGGTGTGGTTTATAGGTGCTTTTCCCCATATAAGAAACCTTGGTGACAGGACACCCAATTTCCAGGTGTCTTTTCCCAAAACTCCCAGCGTGCAGGTCCTGCTGTACATCTCTGTTGCTGTATTTTGATTTTCTCCGCAGTGCTTAGGGCCGCCAATGCCTGGAAAAAATGCCTTTGCTGAATTCCCCTGGAGCCCTGCTTTCCTTCCCTGGCCGGAGCTGGATCAAACAATATCTTGGCCACGCTTTGGAGATAAGGCAGGAGCTGAGCAAACCTGCCACTATCTCTGCTTTAATTTTTCTTTGCAAATAGCGTGGAGCCAATGCCTCTTCGCCCAGATCAGCTCCTCTTATCAGAGGGATAATAACTGGCTCACTAACCAACATAATTCCTCTATAACCCCCAGCAATCTTTTGGGAGGATTTTGCAAGTGGCTGAAGAACAGAGGAAAATCTCCGGCTGCAGGATTAATTGGTACAAAATCAAGGCAGTATTTGACCATGTGCTTAAGAAAATAATTAAAAAATAAAAGTACTCTGTGAATACAGTGACTGTATTTCCACTTGCTTCTTAAGTGATCTCTTGGTGGCTCCTGCATACTCAGAGCCTGCTTGATGTGTGCAGGAAATGGAGGTGCAGGATCGTGGTCAGGTTTGGGATTTCAGGTGTCCAAAGCTCTCTGGGCAGTGCTGCAGTCTGAGGGAGATATTTTGTGTTTATAGGCCGTGTCTTGCTGCGGATGCTCTGGGGCTGTTCTGCATCTGCATCACCTCCTCCCTGCTCCGCTCCAGGCCGTGCTGTGCTGCTGCTCCACAGCTCTCCCAGGCAGACAGATCCACGCCTGGGCAGGTCTGAGAGCCCAGGGGATGGTTTTGTCTCCAAATCTCTATTCTTTCTGTGGTTTTGGAGCTCGGTTTGCCAGCAGCTTCCTTTCCGCTCGCTGAGCCGCGGGTGTCGAAAGCGAGCGGCCTGGCTGGGCTGCTGGAAAGCTTTGGGTTTCCTTGTTGATCCTTCTTCCTTATTTTTTTTTTCCCCTTCCAATAAAAGGAAATCGATAGCAGTGAGCAACTCCAAATCTCCCTGTGTTGCACGATCGGATTCTTGTCCCAGGAACCGGCCGGGATTATCGGCTGTCTCTGCACTTTGAATTTTAATAGCATTAACTCCGGCCTAGTCATGTTCTTTCAGAATCCCATTTAAAGTTGCCTTTGTGAGGCAGGAGCAGACACCGCTTGGGCTGTGTTTTTTCTCCTCGCTCGCCTGCAGAAATCACAACCAGAATTAGGAGACAGATTTTGAAGGTTAAAACTCCCCAGATTGTTTCCCTCTCAGTTGTCATTTTGGGACGGTTTTGTTTTCTTTCCGATTGCATCAAATATTTGTACTCCTGCAGGGACTGTGGTGCGAGGGTGACTCTGCCTTAAGAAAATAAAGGGATTTTTTCCATCATTTTTGTGGTGTAGCTGGGGGGAAATTGGTGAAAAGAGCAGTAACCAAAAGTGGCTCAACTTAGGGCTGTGCTGTGCCTCTCCTAAAGCCTCTGAATTATTTCAGACATCGCTGAGACTTTTATAGAAATATTGAAATGGAGGCCCTTTTACACAGCCTGAATTTTAGATCCTTTTTCTTCTGGTCTCACAGGCAGCCCCTGGGAGAGGGCACTTGGCCAGTGTCCTGTCCCAGCACAAAACAGCTGAATTATTAAAAAAACCCTCCCTGTTTTACCAAGAAAAAAAAAGAACTTTGAAGAATGTGGAGTCTTTGAAATCTTTTGGGTGTGCTCAGCAGTGGTGGGGGTGGGTAGTGGGTGTCTGGTGTGTGAATGACGAGTTATTTCTTCAGTTTTCCCAATTTTAAACCTAATCCTGGAGTCACTTGGGTGCCCCTTCTCACATCCTGGTCCCAGGTGATCGCACCAAGTAAAAGGAATTGCATTTGCCTGTGGCTTTTTTTATCTCCTCCAAATCCCCCCGTTGCTTTGGGTATGTTTTTGTTATTATTGGCCTCATTTTTTCAGTACAGCAATATTTTTTCTGGGAAAATGCCCAGTGCTGGGCACAGTTCGGGAGAGGTCCTGTGAGGGCAGTGTAGAAAAGGTGGATGACTTCGGAGCCTTTATGTGAATAAATAGCAGGAAATAACCTCTTTTTTGTCTTCCTCAAGTACCACATTGAAAACCCGTAGTTGAATTATTGCTCTTGATCATATTTAGCTTTGAGTTAATACGATTGCTTCTTGGGTACCTGTCTCTTAGGATCATGTATTCCTTATTTTCATTTTCTAGCTCTGGCCATTCGAAAATCGTGGTTTGGGTTATAAAAGTACACATGGAAGGGATAAGGGTTCCTGTGATTTGCTTTGCTTGCTAAGCCTTTTGCAGCACATGAGGGGCAATGCAGGAGTCTGTTCTATACTAGTCATGAAAATTTGTTTATAAGATGAGACTTTCATGAGTCTGAGTTAAAAAAATGAAGTTTGCGAGGGGAAAAAAGAAAAGAAGAATCCAAACTCAATCATTACTGTGAGATTTGTGATGAAGTGATGAAAACTGGCAGCTGCTGTTTTTGCGTATCTTGCTCCAGTAAACTCTCCCTTCTTTTCCTTGTTATTCCTGTCCCACCTGTTTTCCCTGCTGCCCCTTGTTTATTCCTGGATGATCCCAGGAATATCAAGGATGTCAGGTTGGGGCCACGATTCCTTCTCATGGCAGTGTCACTGACCTCTGGCTGCTGCCCCATGCAAGAGTGGCAGGAGCTTTACAGGGTGCCCAGAGCAGCTGTGGCTGCCCCATCCCTGGAAGTGTCCAAGGCCAGGCTGGACGGGGCTTGGAGCACCCTGGGATAGTGGGAGGTGTCCCTGCCATGGCAGGGGTGGGACTGGATTGGCTTTAAGGTTCCTTCCAGCCCAAACCATTCTGGGATCCTATGACTGGATGTTTCCTGGGGAGCTTGGAAAGGCATTTAGTGCAGTTTAAAAATCAAACCAAACATCAGCCACGGTGCAGCGTCTGGGGCCCTCAGGACTGAGTTTTCTCGGAGCTTGGTGTTCTCCTCTGCTCCACGCTCACTCACCTGGTGCTTTGCTGCTGCAGGAATTGTGATGCTCGACTTCCCTGGGCTTTCCAGATAAAGCATTTCAGAGCGTGGCTTCCTCCAGGAAGCATAACCGGTTTGCTTCATCTGGGTGGAAATAAAACACATGATATTTTTTTTTTTCTCTGTTTAGCTGGGTTTCAGTGCATCCTCGTGTGCCCACCTTCTCCGGGATGTGGTTCTCCACCCTACCAAGAGTTGATCCCACAGTGTTGAGCTCATTCCACAGGGATCCAGCCCCACATTCCAACCTGCACGTCCTCACCCTGATGCTGCCAGAACTTGGGCTTGTGCTGCTGGCTTTGACGTACAGCTTCTGTGCCTTCTGCTGCCCCCTTTAGTTCTATTTTATTTATTTTATTTTATTTAAAATTTCGATTTTATTCTGCTCTCCCAGCCCCGGGTTTGCCTGGTGCAATGCCCTGATAACTCGGTGAGAGCGGCTCCCTGCCGGCTCCGAGCGCTGCGGCACAAGCCAAGATTAATAAAAGGCTGTCACTTTTATTAACTTTGCTACCTAGCGTGGTGTTTAATTCCAGGCAGGCACCCAGTGCAGCCCTCCCAGCTTTAAATGGCTTTTCCTGCCTTTGGGCATGTGTGTAAAATAGATGGGGCAGCATTACACCACCCGTTGCAACACTCCCAGCCAGTCATACTGGGAGGATTTTGGAAATAAAAGCATTTTTTTGGTACTGGTTGGCATTTGCCTCCTCATTTTCAGACTGAAAAACCTCATTTTCAGTACTGATTTCAGGTCAGTTTGGTCATTTTGCCCACAGAGGTTGTGAACTCCTGGTCTCTGGAAGTGTTCAAGGCCAGATTGGAGCAACCTGCTCTAGGGGAAGGTGTCCCTGCCCATGGCAGAGGGTGGAACAAGAAGAGCTTTAAGGCCCCTTCCAACCCAAACCACTCCGTGATTTTATGGGCATGAGTATATTTGTTTCATCACAGTCAGGTGTGCTGTGATATTTAGTGTGGTGGTAAGATTTTTGTGGGAAAAAATTATTTAAAACCTCCAGGTGTTCATTTTTTGTCCTGAGCCTCCTGGCAGGGTAGAACAACCTTTGCTGTGAAAAGGTTTAATAAACATAGATTAGAAGTTCAGTAAGTGGTGCATAAATAAAATATTATATCTCTTGCTGCTTAGGCACTTGGAAAGACCTTCAGGTTTATTTTATTTATTTAAAAAATATGAAATTAAGATGAGAAAAATAAGATTTTTGAAACAGGACTCTGGATCCTGCAGGGTGAAGGGCAGTGGAGGAGGAGCAGGATGCACTGGGAGTTCTGGAGTGCCTGAAGTGGGCTCAGCCTGTGGGTTCACACCTGCCAGGAGAGGCACTATCCTGTTAAATCAGCATTAGACCCCTAAACATCAGAATTGGGGGAGTTTTCCTGCTGTCAGCCCATCACTTGCCATGAAATCAATGGGCAGGGAGGAAGCTGCTCATGCCGTGTCCCTGCTGCAGTGCAGTTATTTTTATCTATTATATATTGTTCCCAGTGGAATTATTCTGCCCCCAGCCTGTAGATAAGGGCTGTTACTAAATGAATTTGAGCTTTACCTTGAAGGTTAAATTGCTGCCTTGCAAGTTGGTGGGGAAGGTGCAGAGCTCTTACCTTCCTCCTCCAAAAAAAACAAACCTGCGAGCTCCAGCCCTGACCTGGCAATTTTGTTGAGTACTACTTGAAAAAGACAAGTATTGCACTGAAATGCTGTGTTTAGTCCTCTGAATTGGTGGGTCTTCCTGATTAAGATGCCCACCCACTGCCAGCTCTCAGGCGGGATCCCACAGCACTGGAACAGGCTGCCAATTACCCCATAAATTTGGGAAAGCTCCTCGTAGACACCCCCGGGAGCTTTCCCATAGGATGCAGGTCACAGCTGGGGGATGCGGCATTTTTGTGGGTGCTCCTCAAAAATGAGGTGGCAGCTTTGGGAGGTTATTCTGGCCAAAAGCACCCAGTTCTTGGTGGCACCATCGTGGTAGTGCTGTGGACTGGATTAAGCCCAGCCCTGGTGCTGGCATCTTCTGAGGTGTGAAATAAATAATTAATTGGCAGCAATGTGGCTGAGGAAAGTGCTGCTGGTCCTGCCCTGAGCCTCCCATCCCCAGAGTTTGGTGTGGAAGGATTAGGGTGGAAAAATCAGGAGGAAAACATAGAGAAAATGGCAGAAATGTCGACTGCCCTGCCCAGAGATTAATTTTTCAGTTGGCAACCAACGAATCCAGCAGTTTATTTAGTCCTGGCTTAGCCAACAAGGAGCGGGTTGGTGATTGGAAGGCTACAGTGGGATACACTGGGTGGGTGATATTAGGACTTACATCCCTGGAGGCTTCTCCTCAAGTCCTGGAGTCATTTCTCTGTTATTGTTTATAACTCAGCTTGAAGGGTTGGTCACTTTGGTGGACCAGCAGGACGGTGGCCCCATGCAGCTCACGGCGTCCATGTGAGCCTCCCTGGCTCCATCGTGCTGGGGGATGCAGGAATGTGGGGCTCCATGCAGGAACGTTGGGCTCCATGCAGGAATGTGGGGCTCCAGCTGCGGCCATGGAGCAGTGGTTTATCTGAAGGTCTCTTTGGTTAACAAACACGGCTGCTGCAGGTTTTTAGAAGCTGTTAGCATGAACCATTAACTCTTCCTTTTAATTATTCAGGTTGCCTCTTTTAAATTTCTTTTTTAAGTGGAGCTAATAGGCTTTGCAGAGGAGGCTTCCAACCACAGCAGTTCCTCCCCGGAGGAGCCCTGTTTGTGCATCGCCAGCTAATCTCTTTTCTTCATTATCCCTTATCTTTCTCTAGCTGATTAATTGCCTTCAATTGATTTATAAATATTCTGTTGATACACACAGTGACGGGAGGGAAACGGGATACGTCCAGGCTCACGGGGTCATTGATCCAGGCAGCCTCTTGGGCCTTCCTAACCTGCCTCACAAATCCCAGCCAGTCTTTATTCCCACTTTTTTTTGTCCTTGCAATTCCTGCAGGCAACCAAAAATTGTGCTGTAGCATCACTTGGAGTCTATGCACGTGAACAAGCCTTGTGCCCGGTGAGTGGCAGGATTTGGGTGTAAAGAAAAGGGGTTTGGGTAAGTTTTGGTGGTGCTGATGAATGCAGCAGGTTGTGTGGGTGTCATAAAAAGCTGTTTTCTCGACTGAATTCCCTAATATATATATATATTAGGGAATTCAGTATAGAAAAAAAAAATATATATATATAGGTGGAGTGGTTGATGAAGACAGAGCATTAGAATTGCTTATTTGAAACTCTCTGGAAGGTACAGGGCAGCTTAACAAAATAATTTGAAAAGTCAATGATACCTGGTTATAAAGATAGTGGCCAGATTCAGAGTGGAGCTGGCCACCTTTGACCTCATTCGAATCGCACGTGGCACTGAGACTGCAAAGCCATTTTTAGAAATAGCACATTTATACGTAGGGATAAATCATTAACCTTTCCCAGCAGACTTCAGATTTTCCCTGTCGTTTCTCTGTACGCAGCCTGTTCCCTGCCAGTGCCCCCACGGCCCCTCCTGGGGTGGGCTGAGCTGGGAGGCTCTGGGGACATGATGGCCCTTGGTGGCCTTGCAGTGACATTCCTGGATGTGCTGTGCGTGAGATAAGAAACAAGAAATGCAACAAGAAAATCCTTCCTGAAGTTTGAGACCCGCAACACAACTCTGGGGTTTGTTGCTGCCTGACTTAGTTATTTTGCTGCATTGTTATTATTATTATTATTATTATTATTATGATTTTCCTTCCCTTTCCCCATGAAGTGGCTGGTGGCACAGGCACAGCCTCAACGTATGGCAGTGTAATTACACGTTGCTAATGAGCGACTGCGGAGCGAGCGGCTCCTTTAGCAGCCCAGCCCGACACTTTATCGGGTATTTGCAGGAGTCGTGTAATTTTTTTATCATCATATATGGTAATATATTCACTGCAGCATGACATGGGATGAGGTTCAATGAATAATGTAAAACCCAGAATAACACTGAATCTATATGAGATGTGCTTTTCCCCCCAGCGTTGTTTTAAAAAGGAAAATATTGATTCTGGCGGGGTTCAGCGGTTCAGAGCTCTCGGAGAACTCACGTTTTGCTGATCAATGCCCACCCTGTCCCTCCATGGCCACAAACACCCAGCTGACTGTGCCACCCCTCGCCTCGTTAGCGCTGATGAAGCTGGGGAGGGCAGGCAGGAGTCCCTGACATTTGCAGCTGGATCCAGATGTTGCCGAAGCACAGCAGGTTCTGCTGGGTTCAGGTGTCAGGTGAAACCTCCCGCTCCATGACACATTAATTTTTTTCCCCAGTTGCTGTCACTGCATGCAAATTAGGATGGATAATCTCTATTTGTTTTCCTTTTTAACCAAATTCCCCCTATTCTGATCTGTCATTTATATTTGCAGGCCATTATCTTAGTCTCATTACAGCCTTTTAGCATTTGAATGAAAATATTGTAAAGAACCCAGAAGTTAGGCATAAAATGTCTGTGATGATAACTATAATCCTCGTGATACAATTAAAAAACACAATAGGAATAACTGTGATGAGCTCAGGAAGTTGTACCAAATGAGATTGGAACCAGCACAGTGATGTTTGCCCTTTGCCCATTGCTTTTTTGCCTCTTTACATTGCAAACAGCTTTTGCATGTTATTTTAAAGGGGGACGTTGCTGTGTATGGCCTGGGTAGGGACTTAACAAAACAATTCAGATTTTTCTCTCTGTTGAGGCTTTAATTAATAACTGCAAAAACTCTGGGCGATGCACGTGTGATTTTCAGGAGCTTAAAATACTCCGGCAGCACTGGAGGAGGAGGAGGTGCTAAGTGGTGCCAAGTTCCTCAATGAAAATTACTCTCAGCGCCTCTGGTTTTGGAGCCAGATCGATGTTAATTAATCCGTGCCTCACACGTTACATTCTCCAACCTCGCCGCCGTCGGATTTTAACTCAGTAAAAGCAGATGGAGGTTCCCGAATTGCCTCCGAAATTCCCAGCCGAGTGCTCTCCTCGGTGACAATGCCAATTTGTCATGAGTGAAATGTTTGACAAAAATCTGTCATTTTTGAGAGAAGTTTTCCTTGAAAGAAAAACCAGGGGGGAAAAAAGAAATCTGCTCTGTTTTGAAACATCTCCTCACTCTGTTTTCTTTATTTTGCAAGAGACGGGGATGGAGAAGGGAGTTGGGGAGATGGGGATGGGCATGGGAGAGACGTTTTAAGTAAGTTTCCCTGGAAGCAGGTGGCATTTTGAAGCAGGAGACCTTGTAGGAGGTCTCCGGACTTTTCTGTTCTGGTGGTTTTTATGGAGAGCTTTGTCCTCCGGGTCAGATGTGGCTCTCAGGGCCCAGCTCCTGTCCAAAGGTACACGGATGCATCACTGACCTTCTGCAGAGCAGGGCAGGGCTGGGGTTACTCAGCAGTCGCTGCAGGTGCCCGTGTCCCCAGGGCAGTGACACACAGCACCAGCCACATGCTGAAGCTGCATTTGAGCAGCCAGCAGCTCCTGCTGTGTGGTGCAGGGAGGGAGGACGGTTCCCTTTGGAGCGGCGATGCTGAGGCTGAATTGCTTTTTCATAGAATCATAAAATCGTCAAGGCTGCAAAAGTCCTCCAAGATCTTCAAGTCCAACCATTTCCCCGGCACTGCCAAGGCCACCACTAACCCACGTCCCCAAGTGCCACATCCACACATCTGTTCAATCCCTCCAGACTGTCCAGTCAGTCTGTGCCAGGGCTGGACAACTTTTTGACCCCAACTTGACTCCGCAGTGCCAGTCTCTGGTGGGCCCTGCCCTTGGGGGTGATGGGTGGGATTTTTGGCAGAGTTGGGACATTTTCTGGCAGTGATCACCTGTAGTTGGCTTGCTTCAGAGCCATAACCCTGGTAAGAAGCTGGAGATGGGACACACACTGAAGGTTTTTCCTCTTGATGGAGGCTGTCAAGTTTGGATCAGCCTGTAGAGGCCTTCTGAACCAGGCCTGGGAAGGGTCTCTCCTGCCCCTGCAGAAGGCTCTTGGCTAGGGAGGGTTGAAGGCCAGCCAATTTGGAAAGAAGGGCCGAACCCACCTGCACTGACACCAGCACTTGTCCCTTTCCCAGTGCCAGCAGCAGTTGGGATGCACAGGAAGTGACCCCAGGGACAGAAATACCTCCCTGGCCTCAGGGATCACCACTGGCCACACAGTAATGGCTTGATCCAGAGTAAGGAGAGGAGACCAAGAGACCAAGACCTCAACCCACATTTAACCACAGCCAAAGGGCGACTGACATCTTTCTACTTAACTTTTACTTAACTTTTTACTTAACCAGCACCATTTTTCCGTGTGCCTTCCAAAGGGACTGTTAATCACAAAGGACGGGGCAGGGGAATCCTTGCGGGTCCATCGCTGGGTCAAAGGGCAGCAGAGCTGCCCTGTCTCAGCCCGGCCGGGCGCTGCGGGTGTGGGTAACGCCGCCGGGCCACCATTAGTCAGCAGAAGTCCCGATCAGCCCAGCCCAGCATTCCCGCCCGCTCACCGGGCTCCTCTGCCAGGGAGGAGGCTCCAAGAGGAGCTGTTGGGGAACTTTGGGCTTGTGCAATGCCTGTGACGTGGAGAACCTCCTCCCTCTGCTTTGGTTGGGGGCACTGCAACTCAGCACCTTCCCGTGCAGGTCACACCAACATACACCAAGGCTACCTTTGCACTGGGGTTACGTTGCAGAGCAGGATCAGACCCGCCGGCGCTTCCCAAGCCGGCGGTGATTCCCGGCTCGCGTGGGGTGGCTCCGGCCGTGGCAGCGTTCCCGCTGCACCAGGAGCTGAGTCGGCACGGGCGCGCTCCGACTTGATCCGCGGGAGGGGAGCTGTGCAAGCGGGGAGCCATGGGAGGTGACGCGGTGTTTTCCTGGGCTTCCAGGAGCTGAGGTAGGTGATGGCAGGGGCTGGGGCGATGTGGGCACCTGGCAGCGGTGCTGTGGACGGTGCCGTGCCGGGCTGCGTGGCACTGCCAGCCTGTTGCGTGCCCTGAGTTTGTTACAATGAGAACCAGGGCTTCTTGCAGAACAAAACCAACTCCCTTCCCTTTCCCAAGCCGCTGGCGAGGAAGCAGCAGGATAGGGAAGGGGCAATGCCTGCCAGTGCAGCGTGGGGCCAGGAGAGTCACAGGGTGAGTGACAACCTGGTTTATTGACTCAGGTGCACAAGGTGGCTGTGGCTGTAACACTTCCTAGGCCAGGGCAGCTCACTCCTCCTGCAGTTATGCTGTCACCCACCTCCCAAAAACGTCAAGGCCCATGGGCGCGGGGTGTGCCTCAGTTTCCCCATGCCTGAGATACTGCTGCTGTAGGGTGGGGGAGCTGGGTTCACGGTGGCAGGCAGAGGCTCGGTGCTATTGCAAAGTGGGATACGGTGATTTTTTTATCTTGGACTGTGTTTTCCAAGCTTGGTGCAGCGCTGCCTTCCTGGGCAGAGTGAGAGGTGTGTGGTGGCAGTGTGCTGGGGCTGCCTGCAGAGCATCCCTGAGCCAGCAGTCGGCCAGACAGTGCTCATCTAGTGAGGATAACAGCAAAGAGACAGGCAAAATAAATCATAAACCCAAAGTGCTTCTGCCCAGTTCTTCATTGCTTTGGTGAGGTGAAAAAATTATATAAAGTAGGTCTGCAGTGGAAGGCTTGGAAATAGGCAGGCCAGGCAGCAGAGTGAAGGCAGGTAACACTGCACTGTGGACCATAGGAAACAAAAATATTTATTTTAGGAAAAATTTCTTCATGAAAGAGTGGTTGAGCATTGGAAAAGGCTCCCCAGGGGAGCTGGTGGAGTCGCCATCCCTGAAAGTGTTCAAAAGACAAGCAAATGTGGCACTTTGCTATATGGTTTAGTGGGCATGGTGGTATTTGGCTGAAGGTTGTACTTGATCTTGGAAGTCTTTTCCAACCTGAATGAGTCTATGGAAAAGCCAGCCGAGCCTGCTGGGTTTCAGAGAATTTGGTTGTTCCTGTGGCTTCTGTCATGGAAAGGCAGGTGGTCTCTGCTTTCTCGCCAGGTTTTGCTGTGTCCGTGCTCTCCCCTTTCCATATAAAATAAATACCAACTGCATTACGAGAAAAAATACGCACGTGTTTGCCTTGCAAGGACGAGCTGGCACCGGGGCGGCCTCGCCACCCTCCCGCCTCAGTTTCCCCCCCGTGCTGCCGGCGCTGGCCGAGTACCGCACACAGCGGTGGCGATGGTGCCGCTGGGACGTGGCTCCGGCTGCCGCCTGCTCGGTGGGTGGCAGCGGCGGGAGCGATGGATGATTCCAGCCGGGAATCATTTCCGCCGCCGGCCGGCCGCGGGTTCCTGCGCAGCCCCGGGGCTCCGGGAGAGTTGTGGGGCCCCCGTCCCGCGCACCTTGGGCTGTGCGGGGCAGAGCCACTCCTCCGAGTGACATCAAGCCGTGGAGCAGCGACCGGCAAGAGGTCAAATTCCCGGCGCAGGTAGCGCTCGCTGCACTTCCGCGCAGTGCCGGGTGGTACCGGGGAGGAGCCGCCCGCCCGGGGACCCCCCGCGCCCCCGGCGACCCCCGGGCCCGCCGTCCCCCGCCATGAAGTCGGAGCAGGAGGAGAGCAAGGCGGGGACGCGCCGCTGCGAGCAGGGCTGCGCTCCGCGCCCGGCCCATTGTCCGGCTCCCCGGGCACGGCGAGGGGCGGCCGGGGACGATGCTCCGGGCAGGGCGCCGTGCCCTCGCCTAGCCCACGCAGGTAAGGGGGTCCCCGGAGGGTCCCCGCGGGGTTCGCAGCCCGGCGTGCACGGCTTCCCCTCGCTCGCTTTGTGCTTGGAGCTCGCTTCCTCCTGGGAGAAACAAAACAACGCCGGAGCGCGCCGGGAGCCGCCGGGGCCGCGGGCAGGGTGGCGGTGGTGGCCGTGCTGTCCCCACGCCGAGGGCAAGCGAGGGGCAGGGGCGAGGGGCTTCGTGCCCCCGCGGCGGTGGGGTGGGGAGGGCCGGGGCGGGCGGCTCCCGATGCCCTGTAGTCCATCTTGTCTCCCGGAGAAGTTGGAGCGAGCCGGGAGCTGGCGGAGGGCACAGAGCCCGCTCCGGGGGCTGCCGCGGGGGTCGCAGCCCGGCAGCCCGTGGCTTGTATGCCGTGTGTGCTTCTGGAAGCCTCCACAACCCTCAGCCTGGCCCCGAGGCCCTGCGCCCCCCAAGCCCCTCTGCCCGCCCTCCTGCCGGCGTGCACAGGGGTTTGGATCACGTTTTATTTACTTACATCCCCTGTGAGACACCCGCCAGCATGTGGCCAGGGCAGACCAGACAGTGGGCGTTTGCGTGGTGGAAATAATCCGTATTTTTGGAGTGGGGAGTGCCAGGACACGGGGGTTTCTTGGGAAGCAGGTGGTCTCTGCTCATCCTGCCCTGTCGGTGCAAGTGCTGGTCAGGGCGTGTGGCTGGGGGTCCTGTCCCACAGCTGTGACCATGTGCGAGTGCTGAGGCCAAACTGGTGTCTAACTTGGGAAATGCTCAGAAATGGTGTTTGCAAGGATTTGCTCTCACTGGGTGAACGTTTTAGCCCAAAATTGCTAAGGATGGTCCGTACCTGTGTCCAGGTGTGACAGCTCGCTCGCTTGCAGCGTTGCAGCAGCACAGGGTAGAATTAAAGGTTTCTTTAAAAGTAAAAGATGCAGAGCCAAAATTCACTTCATTAGCCCAAGAGGCTCTGCTGAGCACTCTGGTGCCCATCCAGGAGGGAGCACTGGTGGCCAACAGCTCACCTGAGGTCACGGAGCACCACAGAGACCCCATACTGAGGGATGTACCTGGGATGCACAGCTGGACTGGTTTAGTGAGGGACAAATTTCAGGCCCTTGTCCTAATCTCCTTTAGGTGACGATGCTGTGAGGTGGGGCATGGGCTTGTTTTGTGACACTGAGTCCGTCGTGGTGTCCGGGTGTCCAAGGGAGAGGTTGGATGTGTTGGCTTTGCTGCAGCAAGTCCTGGGCAATGGCAGTAGCTGGGTGTTCTTACAAATCGTTTGGGTTGGAAAGGACCTTAAAGACCATCTCGTCCCACGCCCTGCCATGGCAGGGACACCTTCCACTATCCCAGGTTGCTCCAAGTCCCATCCAACCTGGTCTGGGACACTTCCAGGGATGGGGCAGCCTCAGCTTCTCTGGGGAGCCTGTGCCAGGGCCTCACCGCCCTCACAGGGAAGAATTCCTTCCCAATATCCCAGCTAACCCTGCCCTCTGGCAGTGGGAAGCCATTCCCCCATATCCTGTCACTCCAGGCCCTTGTCAGAAGTCCCTCTCCAGCCTTCTGTAGCTTTGCAAGAGGGAGATCTCCCAAGCTGGGAAACTACTTAACAATCAGAGGTGATGAAATGCTCTTTAAAATACAAACTCAATTCGTCCCTAGGTCTTGAATCCTTATTTTTTTCTAATAATGTTCTTTATGACCCTTCTGTTTCCTGTCCTAGGACAGAGGTGTGTGTACATGTATATTTATCCTGCTGATGTTCTGGATAAAAACACCCCCTTGACTTGTGCCCAGCAAAGCAAAACCCATCTCACCAGCAAACTCACTAAAGCGGCACAAAATGCAGCTTTCACCTGAGATACTGATTCACCAGCACGAGCCTTGTCGTTTGTTCTGCATCCATTTTTAATATGTCCCCTCCGAAGGCAGAAACGCGTGTACAGCAATCGTGTCAGCCGAGTTACATGGGAAAAAAAAGGCTTTTAAATGGATGTCTTTAAAGTGATGCCTGTTCCAAGGCCAGTAAAAGGCTTTGCTGCTGCTTGGAGGGTTGGTCTGCTGCCCAGAGGAGTCCAAGATGGGATTTGCAGGAGCAGGAGTGGAAACTTTAGCCCCAAATGCTGTCTGGAGGTGTTCACCACAATTTAAAAAACCCCCAGAAATCTGATTTGCGTTGTCTGTTTCAGTGGTTGAAGCATAAAGGTTGCAGAATCCAGCAGTGTCATGGAAGTTTAATGCTATCAACTAAAATATAATTAACAGGCAATTATTTCAGTGGAAATGGTAGTTTTCACCAATTAGTCTGGGAAATGCTTAAATTGCATTAATTTCATCANGGAAATGCTTAAATTGCATTAATTTCATCACTTCCCACTTGCAGCAGATTTGGAAGGAGTTGGAATGAGTGATGTGGCTTGTCCGTGCAAGGCAATGCCTCCTTCTCCCCTGGGCAGTCAGGAATTACAGAAGGCACCCAATCCCCTCCCCACCCCCCCAAAAAAAAGGTTAAAAAGTGGAGGGAGAATTTAAAAGGGACAAAATTAGTGGGGAAAATGTGCTGTGGAAGCTTTTTGCATCGAGGTTGTTGCATTTGGGGGACAATTCCTAATGCCACATTTAACTTTGCACCCTGACGTAGTGAAGCTGCAAGGGTCAAGTGCAAAAAAAAAAAAAAGCCTTTAAAACTTACTCTATTCTCCTGAATTATTTTGTTCTCCTGCATCGTGTTGGGGCGTGTGTGAAGCCCCTTGTGAGGGGCTCTGAGCCCTGGTCCCTGCTCGAGAGGGCTGATGCTCGCTTCAAATAGAGGCACAGCCCCATCCAGCTCACAGCACTCACATGGGAATCCTCCCTCAGCCATCTGCACGTGGAAGAAATAGAGGCTGAAACGAGGTTCCTGAATAATTGACCCCATTTTCCCAGCTATTGGAACTTTTCTGTAATGATCACTGAGAGCTGCCTGCAAATGGCGCGTCCCGAATCGTTTATTTAGGTGCTTAAAGTTGGCAGAGCAACAGGGGTTTTCTCCCCTCTGTTTTAAAATGAAGCTAAAATTTCCCTTTCAAGCTGAGTCTCTCTCTTAATGCAAATTATGCCAATAAAACGGGATTTCTCTGTAGGACCCTTACAAGCAGGAAGTGCCAGAAAGGTGGGATGATGGAAGCTTGGAGGGGAGTGATGGAGAGCAGATACTCTGTGCTGGTGGGGGAAAGTGCTTTTGGGGGAGAATTGGTGTGGTTTTGGTGGGCAAAATACCAGAGACAGTGTGATGAAAACCCTGTGCACAAATAAGCGTCATTACAAGTGTGTGCCCAGAGAATTTGTGGATGCTCCATACCTGGAAGTGTTCTAGGTCAGGTTGAATGGGGCTTGGAGCAACCTGGGATAGTGGAAGGTGTCCCTGCCCATGGCAGGGGATTGGAATGGGGTGAGCTTTAAGGTCCCTTCCAGCCCAGACCAGTTTGTGATTCCATTACATTGGCAAGAACCCTGGGATGGAGTTGGAAAGAGGGATTTTCCTATCAAACTTTGGCTGCACGGATTGTGCTTTCCAATTTTATATATAATATATATATTCAAACCAGATTTGGCTTTCCCATAAATATAATAACATATAGAGAGCAAATATAACCACATATAGCAAAGCATAATCCTATTTTGTACGGACATATATATATATGTACGTATCTCAAATGATACATATAAAAAGCAAGAATTTTGGGTACATGGCTGATCAATAATTCAGGTTCTCCGTAGGCTTTGGCTTGCAGCCGGCGGCGTGAGGAGCGTGGTGCCGCATGCTCCTCTCCAGATTACATCCGTAGCTTCTCACAGATCTTGGATTTTAATCCTTCAGCACTTTCTGCCTGGATCGGGAGCCGAGTACTAAGCTGGAGACGAGATTCCCTTGTTGTCTGTTTCAAAGGAGGGATGCTTCTGAGCTTTTTCAGTATTTTCCAAACGGAACCAGGCGGGAGCGATGCAGTTTTGGGAAGCTGTGCTGGGCAGTGCGTTGCAGCACCTTGGGCCGTGCCCAGGGACCCCTCTGGGAGTCTCTGCTGAGAGTTCCCCCCCGGCCTGCCTGTCTTGTTTCCCCTCTCCCCTTCCCAGTGGGGTCCCTGCCACATAGGGATTTTCTTGATTCCACCAAAATGCTGCAGTTTGCCAGAATCCACCGGAATTGGTCGCCCCTGTGCAAGTCACCCTGCCTCCATCCTCATCCTGCTGGTTCATTTTTTTCCCAGGAATACCCCTGGGTGAAGTGGTATGCAAGGAAAGGTGGAAATGGGTTATCAGTCGGGAAAAAAATGAGCAATTTTTTGGAGCCAGGGGTGTTTTATGGGATTCCAGGGGGCTTTCTGTGGCTGGTGAAGGCCCTGGCTGGGTTTTACACACTAAATACTCCACCATGTGTGAGCCCCTCACATCCTCTCTGGGTTCCCAGAGGCTGGAAGGGACACGCTGCGTTTCTTCCATCCCTGGGGAAGATCCTGTTGGCCTTGGCCGCCTCTCAGCTTTTGCTTTTTGCACGGATTTCAAGAAAGCGCTTCGGGCTGCACCAAACCCCCGCCGGCCCGGAGCTCGACTGTTCCTCGTTAGTGACTTTATTGCTAAATAATTTACAGAATGGGGCCTTGCCAGTTTTCATTCGGGAAGCATTTCAAGTATGTGAAGCAGATTTTATGCCTTCCTGGTGCAGCTGCCGGGGGGGAGCCGCCCCTCCCTGTCCCGCCGCCCGCGTCACCTCCCGGCCTCGCTCCGCAAGCAGTGCCGGAAAGGAAGCGGCCCATGCACGTGCAGAGGGACCCAGGAAAAAAGAAAAGGGGGGAGAAATCCCGGTATTCCATGTCCGGTTGGTGTCCCCCAGGTTGGCTGCTACACGGGGGCACTGGGGAAAGGACCCAGCCGTGGTGGTTTGGAGAGGAGGTGTTTGGTTTTAATTTCTGTTTCATTTTTCTGGTAATTGTGGTGTGTCTGCTGATGGGGTTATTTTTTCTCCCCGTGTCCATGGGCATGATGCAAACCCGAGAGGATGTGGATGTCCTATCCCTGGAAGTGTTCAAGTCCAGGTTGGACAGGACTTCAGGCAGCCTGGTCTAGTGAAAGGTGTCCTTGCCCATGGCAGGGGATGGGACTGGATGGTCTTTAAGATTCCTTCCTAACCAAACCATTCCATGATTCTATGAAATTAATAAGCCAATTTGGGGTGAGAAAGGGCTTTTCTTCACTTTTTTTTAAAGGGGAGGGAAAGCAAAGCCACGCTTGGATGAAGGATTGCAGCGGTGCATGCACAGCCCCAAAGTGTTTTGCAGGACAAGGGTGATGGGTGCAATGTGGAAATAGCAGAAAAGCACTTTATTACACTAAACAGTGGGTGCAGCTGTAGGAAATGAGGTGCTGGAGCTTTCCTCTGGTGCCTGCTGTGGAGGGGATCTTGGCTGCATTCTGCCAGGATGCTCCTGCAGTGCAGCTGCTTGGAGGAGTGAGCCATCACTGGTTGTAAATCTGCAAAATCCAGGACTTGGGACTGCAGATGGAAGCGTCATCTAGTCTTTTCCCATCTCACAGTGGTTTTGTTGAGTGTGCCCTGAGCGTGTGGGTGACTGGAGGCAGAACTGAGGTGTATGGGAGCTTGGGAGGCTCTGTTGGACCCTGACCATGTGAGCACCCTGTCAGTGAATGGTTTGGATGGGAAAGTTCTCCTTAGTTTATTCTTACGCTTACTATTACTTTTTTTTTTTTTCTTTAAACACAAAACCCAGCACGCAGTGAGGCTCCCCCCTTCCCTCTCAGTGCCTTCCCATCACATCCCTCCTCCTCCTCCTCTGGTCCCAGAGTGATGCAGGTTTTGGGCTGTGCAGGGCAGCTTAGCCGGCAGGGAGGAGTCACCCCAGCAGCCCTTCCCTGGGGTTTGAGTTTCCAGCGGGGCCGCGGGGCTGTGCCGGGAGCCGTCACTCACTTCCTCGCATTGTGTCTCCTCTTCCTCCAGCGCTGCTGCGGGAGGAGGTGGCCCAGCTGCAGGAGGAGGTCCACCTGCTCCGGCAAATGAAGGAAATGCTGACGAAGGACCTGGAGGAGACGCACGGCAGCAAGTCCCCGGAGGTGCTCTCGGCCACCGAGCTGAAGGTGCAGCTGGCACAGAAGGAGCAGGAGCTGGCGCGCGCCAAGGAGGCTCTGCAGGGTAAGGGCTGCACCTCCCTCTGCTGCACCTCTCCCCGGCACCCTGAACTTTCAAAAAGTTGGTTAATGAGGGAAGGAAAAGCCATCCTTTTCAGCTGGGCTCTGCAGAGTGCATTCACCAAGTGCACATGGCGGGGTTTGGTGTCCCTGGGACCCCCCTGCTCTCCTGCCCCGGCGAGGGGTGGTGTGGAGCTGGGAAGGACTGGGGTGCAGCGATGGGCTGGGAAATGGGATGTGGGGGCTGATTGCAGCACTGCAAAGGAATTCCTCTACAGCTGTAGAGTAGAGCCAAGGCAGCAGCTGAAATGCAGCTGGAGGTGGGGGTGGGCTGGATTTGAGCCCCTCGGACTTGTAGGAGGGAAGCAGCGAGTTTCCTGGTGACTGCAATTTTCCTTATCCCGCATGGAGTTACCTCCAGGCGACGTGCAGGGTCTCCTCCTTCCTTCATGCCTGGATTTGAGGGGTTTTGTGGCAGCTGGGGCCATGCTCTCCCTCCCTCACCAGCACAGCAAGCCCCGGGACTGGGATGTGGGGAGCAAAACGCAACATTGCAGCTTTTCCACTGCAGGAGCAAGCTGACAATAAATCCGGGCAGGATGGTTTGTTAGCCGGAGCCCGGGGATGATCCTGAGCAGGGAAAGCTCTCACGCGTCAAACCCTGGCAGCGCCGCGGCTCTAAATATCATCTCAAATCCCCAGCATACCGGGTATAACTTGCACTTGTCAGCTCGTGTTTGCGGATTATGAGGAGAAGCTGTCAAAAGTTTTCAGGCTCAGAGGCTGAGCCGCACGTGGGGAGCTGTGGGGCCGCTGCATCTCCCCCTGTCCGGGATGCCGAGGTGCTCAGAGGAGCAGGGAATTGGGCCGCGTCAGTATTTGGGGAAGGGACTTCAGAAAATTCTATGGTACCACTCTTCGATTTACAAAAACATCCCTATATATCAGCGACAGCCAAAATACCTTCAAAATCCTGCCTCCCCCCATGCCACTGGTGCAGCCTCTGGCAGCAGGAAATGCTTTGGGTTTACAGAACTGTAATTGGAGGAGAAAAACCTTAATTGGGGAATATTTGCTCTGTGCAGGGAGGGAGGGGGAAGTGCTGATAAATGCAAAATGCAGAAAAGCAGAACTATTATAATACTATTTGCAAAAAAAGAATATAAGAGTAAGAAGTCATCTAAGAAGCTGAGGTGAGGTCGTATGGGGTGGATAGTCCAGATAAAAAGCAATTGTGGCTTGAAAATTGTGAGTATTTGAGCAGTATAATGTTGGGGTTTTGCTGGGCTTTTATTTGCCACTATTGGAGCCACTGGGATTGGTTTTCCAGGACTTCTCTGCAGGTGTGGTGTGTAGGAAGAGGGAATCTCAGCTGGCACTTGGATGGGCACATAGCAAGAAGCCCTTTTCAATTGATGCTCCTTCCCTGTGCTGCAATATTGGGAAATTTTTGTGTCATTTGGGAAAGTTTGGCTGGGTCCAGGCTGGAGGCTCTGGGCAGCAGAGCAGGCTTGGCACAGTGACTGAGACGGATAACGAAAAAACGGGATCAGCAGCTGGAGGGGAAAAAATCCTTTTTCCTTTCCATGAAAAATTGTCCGTAGAGAAACGCAGCCAAAAATGGAGGAAAAACGGCGCCTGGTGCCTGGTTCTGCCAGGAGAGACGTATCTGCTGACAGACACACTGGGGAAGTCATGGCTCTGTATTGAAGTGCTGTGGGATAAGGCAGTGCCAGGAGCACAGGGAAACTTGGCCATGCTGTCCTGTAGTTCAGGGATCCGTGTCGGCTGTGTCCTGCAGCCAGAGAGCAGCTCCCAAGAGCAGCTCCCTCCTCACAGCCTGCATCCCTGCATCCTCAATCCCACGTCCTCTCCGAAGGATGCTCCACGTCCAGCAGCATTGGCCACAGCGTCCCTGTGCCTGCAGCATCCCACGATCCACGCTGGGTCCTGTGGAATGTCATTAGCAGATAAATTATATGGAAATCTGTCATCGTTGCTGGCTCTGAGCCTGGAAGTGCAGCACAGCTGGTTCAGATGGATCTTGGCTTGTCCGGCCGTGCTGCGGAGGGAAGCTCGATTGGATTTGCTCTGGGGGGCTCCAGCAGGTTTTAAGAGCCTTTATTTTGCATGTCCACGCAGGTTTTGGTTTGTGATGGTCTCGGTGGAGGGTGGGTTCATTGTCCCCCTCAGAGGTGCATTTCCAGCCCTTTCCAACAGGATTTGGCACAGGGATGAAGCTGATGAGCCTGTGCATCTTCCCTGTGCCTTGCTAACAAGTCCTTGCTGTGAAGTGAAGGAACAGGGATCTGGCCCAGCACAGGATGCTCTGCAGGAGAAACTTGACCAGTTTCTTTATCCCTGGCAGCATATGCTTTATGCATTTTTTCTCCACTTCTTTTTCCTGGGCTAATTCCATCCCTTGCACCTTTTAAAAATCAATTAACATCCACTTAAAATCCCACAGTGCTACGTCCTGTCGCCCTCTCCACCTCTGCCAGAGCTGGGACTCTGAATTGTGCTTTAATGCAGTTACTGTTTCCCCAGCCCTGGCTGGAAAGGTATGGATGTGGTCTGGATTTCTGATGTGGAAATTCCCGATGGGAGAAGTTGCAGACAGCTTTATTACTGCTGGTCCTGCTGCGGGCAGGGACCGTGCCGAGCGCCTGCGGGACTCGAGGAGCCTCTTGGCCAGGTGACATCCACGAGCGTGTGGGCTAATGGCAGAAACCCCATTCCTGGGAAGGTTTATCCAATATGCTGGAGCTCGCCTGCGGGATTATCACGCAGAGAGCAAACCTGATTTTTGTTTCCTTTTCGAGTGCCAAGGTGGAAACCTCGGGCTGGCCTTCCCTGCTGCTTGGAAAGGCATGAACCGACTTCATGTCTGCTCCACAAATGGGCTGTAGCCTGGTTTTCTCCCTCCCAAACCCACAGCTCGAAGCTGTGACCCACCCCCAGGAATAGTATTTGAGCTGGGAAAAGCCTCCTGCAGAAATCCACAGCACCCTCAACTTGCTGCAAGGAGGGGGTGGGAGCAAAGTAAACGGATTGGTGGGTGTCCCGATGGATGGATGTCCCAGAAGATGGCAGTTGCATCAAATGGATGTCCCAGAAGGATGGGTGTTCTGGCAAATGGGTGTCCCAGTGGATGGATGTCATGCTAGATGGGTGTCCCAGCCGTGGGCCCAGCCAAGGAAGCCCTTTCCACCATGAGATTGTGGAGCTCTGTTGTTCTCCTTTAAATACCCACCTTAACATACCAGAAGTCACTGACCACCTTCTTGACTGCTGGGGTCAGGTTTGGAAAGCCCTTAGCCTTGCAACAGGCCATTTCCACGTAAAATCCCCCCGAGGAGACTTTGCCTCACCTAACTTTGTCCTGAAATTTGACATTGGGCTCTCATTTCCTGCCCGCTCCATACATCCACGCACCCAGGAGTGAGTGCTGGCTCTGCCTGGCACCACATTGACATCTTCAACATCAAGATGTTCCTGATGGTGACGGCTGTGCCCGGGGAGCGCGCGCGCCTCTTCAGCTGCCGAGCAGGGAGCAGCACTGCGATCCCGATTTTATGGGTTAGTCATGGTGACAGTATTGGATTTCATGGTTGGGAGGAAGAAACAGGAGAAATTGAGTAAATGTTAATGGGACAGGATGGGTTTGCACATTGCTGTGGCACGGGGCACGGCTGGGGTTCCAGCGGTGCTCCCTGAGGCCGCCCTTCCCTGCGTTAGAAAATAAGTGTGTGATTCAGTAAGTGAAAAACTCAGCTCTGATTCTGTTCCTGGTGTGAAAATTCACCTTGTGCAGGGTGAGAGAAGGACTTGGAAGTGGGTGGGAGTCATTGGAAGCTGCTCTTTGGAGTGTCAGAGGTGTGCTGCATCTGCTGCCAGTACCCTGGTGTGTGTTTGGGCTCTGCTGCTTCATCCTGGGAATGTGGACCTGCGCAGAGATGCTGCTTCAATGGTTCAAACAGTAGTTTTTCATCTGATATCATCTTGTCAAGGTCGTCAAACTAATTATTATTCATACATCCTCCAAGGAAACCTCAGCTGGATTGTGTGGCCACCACCTCATTGGGGCAGAGGTTGGACTTCAGTGATCCTTGTGGGTCTCTTCCAAGTCAGATTGTTCTCTAATCGATATCCCCTTAATTTGATACTATTAATTTCAAAGTGGGAGGGTGATATTTAGAGCAGCCCCCATCCTGGGGGCAGATACCTGGTTTTAGGATGCAGGAGCTCATTCCCAGCGGGAAGCTGTCCGATGGTGCCATCAGACTGGGGCCATGGGGTGGTGACACTTTTGGTGGTGGCGTCACTGGGGGGCTCCAGCCCTGCTGCTGCCCCAGCCAAGGCTGTACCTCTCCAGTGGAGCGACTGGATTTTGGCTCACCTGGAAATAAAAGACCCCGAGGGGGTGGATTTTTAATTGTTTTGGCTGCAGGAGGAGCCCAGCACAGAGCCGGTCCCGTTACGTCTCCGTGTCCATCGCTCCTCTCCCAAAGGACCGAGGGATGGATCGAGTGGCAGGAGGTGGAAGCTCAAATGACAGGAGCGTAGGGTGACCTGGTGCGGGTGGGGGTGGTGGTGAGAGCTGGGGGGTCCACCCTGCTCATCCCAGCCCAGCTCCCCCATCCCTTGCTGCCGAGTCCGAGGGGGGCTGCTGGGCCCCCCCCTCTCCTTGTGCCGTGTGCTTTGGCAGGGAGGGGAAAATAAATAATGCAAATTAGAGAAGTACTTTCCGCTCGTGGTCTGGGTTTAGGATTTCTTGCTTCTTCTCTTGGGTTTATGAACAGGTCAGAGGTTTGGCCAGAGCCCACCGTGCTGATGGGATGAGGGAGAGTTTATTTGGGATGAGGGAGAGTTTATTTGGGATGAGGGAGAGTTTATTTGGATACTTGTGAGGGCTTGGGATACAGAAACCTGGCCCTGGATCATCAGATTAAAGGAAAAAGCCATTTCACCTCCTTGATGGCCCTGATAGCCAGGGAAAATCTGCTTTATTCCTCCTTGGCTGGCCATGGATTGCAAAGGCTCGTTTTCCCCGACCGAGTAATTAGCTGGGCTTGTTTGCTAAGGACAAATTAAGCTGCTGCAGCAAGTGGGGCTCAGTCCAGGAGCTGCTGGCAGCCCTCACAGCTCACTCCTGCCTCACTTTTTATTTTTCTCCTGCCCTTTTCAATTAATTTCCTATTAATTAGATTTGGAATGAAGTTCTCAAATAACTGATAAATCTTGCTTAAGCTTAGGAGCTAATCAGTCTTGAAGGAGGGAGAGTAATAGAGTGGAGGAAAAAAAGTGTGTTAATTTTAGCAAATCTCTCAAATATGAAATGAAACAAATGGTAAATTGTCCTGTTGGGTTAATAGGAAAAAAATTTGCTCTTGCAATACCCAAACTTTGTAATTTTCTGGTAGTACTGATACATTGGCATAGGTATTGGTAAATATTAGTATATTCAACCTTGGGAGATAGTTATCCTTCTTCTAATAGTACTTCAGAGCATCTTTTTTTTCTTATTGGTGAGTGATTAAGTGTTTTCTGTAAATCTTTAAGGGCTATGAACACTGCCACTAATTAAGAGAGTTTGTATGCTATAGGGGACTCACTATTTAATTAAATTCATTAGGAGCCTTTTGTTGCCTCCAGCATCAGAGAGTGGCAAATGTGACTTAAACCTTTATAAGAGGCTCCCAGTATCCTTGAGGAAATTAAATTTTACATATATGTGTCTGTGGGGTCTGGATCCCACCATGGTATGGCTCGGCCAACTTACCATTAATTTTTCTTTTTTAGCAAGTTTTTAGTTCAAGTGCAAGAACTGGGCAGGGGAAGGTGCTGGGTTAAGTACACACAGGCAGCGGGAAAGGGCTTTTTCAAAGACTTGGATATGGTTGTGATTGTTTTTAGAGGGTTTCTGTAGTAATTTCCTAAGATGGGAAAAAAGTAAGGGAAGTCCCAGTGTCGGAAGGGGCTGAGTTGTCCCAGGAGGAGTCGTGTTCACTGAAGTGGGCAAGGAAGGCTCACAAGAGTTCCCTGTCACAGGAAAATGTGAATTTTCACAGCAATTCCTACCTCACTTGCTGTTTTTCTGTGTTTTGGTTTACCTTTGATGCTTAATGGCAGAGTGGTTGGCCGAAAGAGTTTCATCTCTTGGATTTTAACAGATAAAAATCCCTGTAGTCCCGAACATTTCCCTCTTCTTCCACTATTTAGTCTTGATTTGTTTTCTCCCATCTTTTTCTCCTCTCTGCAAAACCCTTCCTTTCCTTAAAGTTGAATCCCAAGCCCTTGCTTTTTTGCACATCTTCCCAGCTTAGAGTAAAAAATAGTAAAAAAAGTGGAGTAAAAGCCGTGCACAGAGGGAAGTTCCTACCTGAGTAAACCTCTCCTCGAGCCAGCGGTTGTGATAAACTGGGGTGGGAGGTGCAGAGGGCTGGAAGAGGGGGCACTGCTCTGATTTTGGGGGCTGTACCAGCACGTGTGTGGGTCTGGGTGATCCCTGCTGTCAGGTTGTTCTGCCTGACGGCGCCTGGGGGCTGCAGTGCACAGCTAGCAGCCCTGCTCTCCCTGCTTACACACAGGTGGAAATGCCTTGTTGAGGGTCCCCAGGTGGAGGAGGGTGGGAGCAGAGCTGCTCTGTGCTGGGAGAAGGCAAAGGCTCAAAGCCAAGGGTACCAAAGGGGCATGAAGGAGATGAATTCCCCTTTCCGAGTGCCACGGTCACGGTTTCCTCGTATTTCTTACATTGTCTTTATCCCGCTCGTGTTGGGAGGAACCCAAAGGCGCTTTCAGGTGCAGTTTAAGCCCCCAGATGAAATGATTCATTACAGGGGATAGAAAACACAGCGTGGGCTGAAACACCCACTGTGATTTCTGTAATCTAATGGAAAGGGGTTGGATGTGTGCATGGAGACAGGTCCCACTCGTGATGCTGCATCATCTTCTGGCAGCTTTTGTAGTACACACAGCTCCTGGTGGCTTTGGGGTTGTTTTTTTCTGGAGAGTTTGGGGGATTTTAGGATTTTTTTTATGGTACAAAGAACAACTTGCAAGGCCCGGTGATTCAATACAATGAGTGCAGGGAGAGTTGGAGGGGCAGAGGGTGTTTCGTATCATCCCACTCCCTCAGGAGCAGCACTTCTTCAAGGTGGAAAAGCAGGAATATGTAGTGAAATATTTGTGTTCTGATTGCTAAACTGGGTGTTGTTTTGGTGGGGTGGGGTGTATCTGGAGCAGGGAGCCACAGGGCACTTCTGCAGCACTGTCAAGGGCCAGGTTCCAGACTGGGTAAGGCGTAAATGTACAGAAAGGACTGAAACTCCTTGTCCTGTGTGGGATTTCTGTAACTCTCCTTGGAGCCTTCTACAGCTGTCCACGTGTCCGTGGTCAGCGAGCATCCCTCGCTGGTGCATGGAGGAGGGAAAACCTGAAGGTTTTGGGTTCCTCTCAGAGCTGTTGAAACTCCCATCACACCCCACGGTTGCTCTGCCCCGTCCCCTCATCCCGACACAGCATCACTGAGCTGGAAGGGGACACCCAGGGAGCCGTGCCCTGGGCTCGTGGGAGCGCTGCCGGAATCCGCCTCGCTGCTAAAAATAACTGGTTGTGGTTTATTTATCCTGGAAAGGGAGCAGCAGGTTTTCCTGTGCCGGGCCCTGAGGCTGAGGCAGCAGTTTTGCTCCCAGATCTCCTTTTCCAGGGACTGAGCTGCCCCTTGGAGGGTGGGCAGTGATGAGGAGCCACGGGGGCGACGTGATGGGTGTTTTGAGGGATGCAGCGACGGGGGTGAATTGGGCATCTCTTGCCAGCCCAGCCCCTGGGATCGTAACTTTGATACTTTTTCCTTGAAAAATAAAAGAGATGGAATCAAGGGGCTGCCACGCCCCCTGTGCTGGAGCCGTGCTCTCTCCCACAGCCATGAAAGCCGACCGCAAGCGCTTGAAGGGGGAGAAGACAGACCTGGTGAGCCAGATGCAGCAGCTGTACGCCACGCTGGAGAGCCGAGAGGAGCAGCTCCGGGACTTCATCCGGAACTACGAGCAGCACAGGAAAGTGAGTGTGGGAGCCCAGCACTGTGGTCTCGTGGCACAGGGGGCTGGCAGCAGGTTGAGTGTGAAACCTGCTTTGTGATCGGGCAGAATCCCACTAAAGCCCCAGCTGGACTCTTGCTGGGGTTGGGATGGACCACAGCAGGTCAAGAATATATAAATGCTGGAGAAAATAGAGCCAGGCCTGGGGGATTTGATGTAATTTCAAGCAGATGCACAGTGAGCATTGCTTTTTTGGGGACTGGCTGCGTTCCTGATCTCCCCAAAAAGGGATGACATTCCTGCCCGCGCAGGGCTCTTGTGACACCCAAAGGTACCGCTCGCAGTTGGGTGGTCCCCAAGGGGGTTGTGGCAGAGGGGTTTGTAGTTGCTCATGGATTTTCCCTCCCTAATGGCCACGCCGTGTCCTGGCAGGAGAGCGAGGACGCGGTGAAAGCCCTGGCGAAGGAGAAGGATCTCCTGGAGCGGGAGAAGTGGGAGCTGCGGCGGCAGGCCAAGGAGGCGACCGACCACGCCAGCGCCCTCCGCTCCCAGCTCGACCTGAAGGACAACCGCATGAAGGAGCTGGAGGCCGAGCTGGCCATGGTGAGCTGGATAATTCATACAAATCTGAGTGTTTGCTGCAGCGGTTGCACTATTGCAGGATGGGAGGAAAAAATTCCATCTCTTAAAAGGAGCTTGATATCCTTGGCACGGGGAGCGGCGCAGTTTGGATCCTGACTTGCCCAGGGGAGGGTGGGTTTGGTGTGCAGTGTGGCGCTGCTTGTTCTGTTGCTCCAGGAGGTGTTCATACGGTTTTCCCACTCCATCACCATCACCGTGGTGTCTTCCCCAGGCCAAGCAGTCCCTGGCTACGCTGACCAAGGACGTGCCCAAGCGCCATTCCTTGGCCATGCCGGGCGAGACGGTGCTGAACGGCAACCAGGAGTGGGTGATGCAGGCTGACCTCCCGCTGACCGCCGCCATCCGGCAGAGCCAGCAGACCCTCTACCACTCACACCCCCAGCACTCGGCAGACCGGCAAGGTGGGCACCCCACGGATCAGGACGTGGGCGAGTTCTCAGGGCCAAACCCCTCTGGGGAGGGAAAAGCGTTGGTAAAATCCACACCCACCCCCAAAGCAGGTTTTTGGAAGTGAATCAGAGGCTTTGCCAGCTTTGCTGGCGTTAACTCCCTGGTTTTCTCCCGTGCCTTCCAGCGGTCAGAGTGAGTCCCTGTCATTCCCGGCAGCCGTCCATCATCTCCGACGCCTCCGCGGCCGAGGGTGACCGGTCGTCCACGCCGAGTGACATCAACTCGCCCCGGCATCGAACGCACTCGCTCTGCAACGTAAGGCCCTGCCTGGGGGGGGCTTGCAGCCCCGCCGTGGGGAGAGGGGCTCGGGGGATTCTGTGGGGCCTCCACTTCCCAAAACAGGGTTTGGAGTGGGGGGCAAGTTGAGGCTTTGCTGACCTGGAGAGCTGCTTCCCTGGGGTTTGTCCCAGCCCCGCCGCGATTCAGCTGCACAAACAAGCTGCTTTTTGTCACAAAGGTCTCGGGCTCTGTTGGGGCTGATTTAACAGATCCATCTCCTTCTGCCACAGGGGGACAGTCCTGGACCGGTACAGAAGAACTTGCACAATCCAATCGTACAGGTAGGGCACAAATCCTTTCAAATTCTGCTTGTGAGACCCGCCCCCTCCTGTGCAAGAAGGTACTTTGGGGGGCCTCAGAGGCGCCAATTTGGGATGAATAGAAGTTCATCATGAATCATAAGTCTGGGATGGCTCATATTCCCATAATTTGCCCCAAAGTCCAGGTAATGTCGTAGGTATTCACTGAGCTCAGGCCCATGGCAGTCTTAGTTTTTATAAGGCCCAGCCAAAGGAAATTATTCTCCTGTATTTGGCCCTAAAACATTGGGATATTTTTGCAATCCAGACACACCCTTGCTCTGACCATTTATTCCCAGAGCTTGAATCCTGATCCAGTTGAATTAAGAAGTCAAAATCCCAGAAATGTAGAGAGAAAGGGCCCAATTTCACTGCAAATTCCACCACACAGATTTCAGGAATATTACTTTATTTTAGTCCAGGACCTTAACGTTGCTTTGGACCTGGCTGAAAATATTTTGGGGCATCTGGATGCAAATGTTTTTTGGGACCACGTGGTCTATCATTCCTGATACGAGTGAGTGGAGGGGTGGTGAAGGAAAAGCTGGATGCCCAAACTTGCGTCCTCTCCTCCCGCAGTCTCTAGAAGACCTGGAAGACCAAAAACGGAAAAAGAAGAAAGAGAAGATGGGCTTTGGCTCCATCTCCAGGGTGTTTGCCCGGGGGAAGCAGCGCAAATCCCTCGATCCCGGGCTCTTCGACGGGACGGCCCCCGACTACTACATCGAGGAGGACGCGGACTGGTGACGGCGCCGGAGCCTCTCCTGGCACCACCCCTGTACATATCCCACACCCCCCGTCCCACCTGTGGACGTGTTACCTGTTGTCTTGGGAGCGATGCAGCTGTGTCGTAACTTCAGCTTTTTTCCTCTTTTTTTCCATGTTTTTTTGGGTTTTTTTCCATCCCGGTAACTCCTTTGTTGTCGCTTCAGTTTGTCCGTTTGGGTTGGGGTTTTGTTGTTTTTTTTTTTCTTGTTTTGGGGGGGGTTTTTTGTTCTTTTTTTCTTCTTCTTTTGACAAAACTTGAAACTTGAAGGACTGCTGTGTCTCTGTAAATACCAGAAATATTGTGCACTTTGTGCTTGTGACGTCTCTTGTCCGAAACCCGCTGTTTTCCGGAGCCCAGCCCGCGGGATGTCCTCGCTTGGGGACGAAGGACCTGCCCAGCTGAGGGACCTCAGAGGGAAAACACACAGAAACAACAACAAAAAAATCTCCTTCGCTGTGATGTCTTCCTGGCCGAGCCCCGCGGAGGCGACCCGGGCTGGTTGTAACGCCTGCCGGTCTGGAAATTTAAGTGTTTTAACGTTCCTTTTTAGTTGTTTTAATTTATTTGCACAAACCCAGAGGAGCTATTCTAACTAAATTATTGCAGAAGTTTTGGGATTTTTATATTTTTCCACGTCGGTTGGGATGGGGCGGGGAGGAGGAAGGGGGTGTTTGTACTGTACTGTCCTGGGAAGCTGCTGTCGGGGGGGATTGGGGGTGTCAGAGCCGTGGACCCCCCACGCCGGGCTCCCTCGGCTGCCCCAGGAGCACTTAACGCCTTGGAAAACGCAAACCTAAACACGTGCCGGGAAATCAGACGAGGGGAAGCTGATGGAAGCTCTGCCCTCTGTTTTTCCCTGCTTTTTCGGGGGGGATCACCCTTTGCTTCAAGTAAAATTTAGGGGGATCCGGCATGAGCTGGGAGCAGGGGAAAGGTGATATCCTGAGATATCCCATATCCCAAGACGGTGCCCAGATAGGCCTGGCCACCCCGCTCTGGTTTGGGGTGTTACTGCTGTCGGGGTGGGGGGCCAGGGAAATCGGTACGAGACCCCCACCGGGGAGGTTTTTCTGGCTCTGGGGTGATTTGGAAGCACAGGATTTGGAGCTTGTGCTCCCAAATCCCTCGGAAATGCCCCCAAACCACCCCCTGGCACGGCGGCCGCTTCCCCTCTCCACTAACACGTGCCGCGCTCTGCTTATGCCAAGATAAGTACCTTATGCTTTAATGCTTACAATATAATTTTAAGCTCTTAAAAAAAATGTATTAAGATTTATTTAATGAACTATAATAGTGTATTATTTTTCTTAATTCCGATACGCGCGCCCTGGTTGAAAAAAAAGAAAAAAGGGTATTTTGTCTTAAATCACCGAACTAAACCAATGCCCTCGCGCTGTGTATTCCATTCCAAGGGATGATGCAGAGAGGCCACGGAGGGGGTGACAGAGGGACCAGCCCCCCCAGGTTCTCCTGGGGTGGCAGGGCAGGCTTTGCCCCATGGCATCTTTTCTCTGCAGAGAAGCATTTTTATACGTTTTGTTGTTTTGGGGGGTTTTTTTGGGTTTGGTTTTTTTTTTTTTTTTCTCCTTGCATTTTTATAATTTAAACTCTAAACCACCAGAAGAGATGAGCAATCTCCCTGTTATCGAGTAGTTTCCTTTGCATTTCAGCTTTTTTGTAAATTAGGAAATAATTCTAAAAATTACTAAGAGGATGATTTATTTAAAAGAGAACTTCGCTAAATAGCATATGAATTATGGGTAACATTAGATTTAACTTTTCCCCCCATGAGCGGGGGAGAATCCTTGAAGGCATGGATGCAAATATAAAATTATAAAAGATCTAAATAAAGCTTATTTTAAAGTATGGATGAACTTCATGTGGTTTAATTGGAGAGCCTGGACTGGTGTTGGCACCTCTGTCGTGGCACCAGGGTGCAGGACGACCTGAGTGCCACCTGAATTTGGGGGGCTCCAGGGTGATGGGGGGATGCAGGGGAAGGCTGGACCAGCTTTTCCCAGGATTCAGCAGTGCTGGAAGGAGTCTGTGACAATCTGCATCCTTATAAACTGGGGATCTCAAGGGTTTCAGGTAAGTAAGGATTTGGGAATGAGGGTGAACAGCCAGGAGGTGTTCCCCTTGGATATGGAAGATGTAATGAGAAGGACCAAGAACAGCTGGAGGGCTGGAGAAATCAGAAAGTGTTGTGCTCTTTTGTGAATGGATAAATTATTGTTACTAATTTACAGTTTGATAAATTATTACTACTACTGTTATTGTTACTATTACTCAGGTGATGTTGGTCACCTCTAGGGCTGTGCCAGCACTTCCAGTGGGCCCAGATGCTGTTTTGGGGTCAATGGCTGTGTTTGCAGGCTGGAGCAAAGGCAACCTGCAATGAATTTCAGGAGAGGTACCTTCTTTTTTTTTTTTTTTCAACAGAAACAGCCTCCTGGGTTTGGGAGCAGCTGCAGAGCAGGTAAGAGCCACCATGGTGTGAAATGGGGAGAGCTGGAGCAAAGGAAAATAGGAAAAGCTCAGGAGAAGCCAGCTGGCTCTCCCAAGTCTATCACCTGCAGCTGGAATCCAGCACGAATGGGAATTAAACGTGGCAGTAAAGGGTAACTGCTGAGTGCAGCAGGCATGAGTTGGGCACAGAGCGTGGTGGGATTTGCTGCACTTGGAGCACTTCCCCGCTAAGATTTGGTGTTCTGTGTGCATGGGATGGGATGTGGGTGCTCATTCATACCATCCAAGGTTTTAAAAGCTCTGGGTGCCTTTTGGGAGCCAGGAACGTGGCAGAGCTGTGGGTGCCACACCAGTCCTGGTAAGGCTTCTGCCCTTGTGACTTGGGAACTGCACCAGACCTTGGACAGGGGGACACGGGTGTCACCTCCTGCACCAGAGCCACGGCAAACAGAGGGGCCTCATTCCCTGTGCCTGGGAGAGATGTCCTGAGCTGAGAGGAGTTGTCTTTGTGGCTCTGTCCTCCCTGGCCTGCACTTCCCTGGCAGTGGAGGCTGCAGGAGCCTCATCCCTGCTGCATCCCCACCGTGCTGCGCTGCTGCCACCGTGTGAGCGGTCCCCGAGTTTCTACGCCCCGGGAGTGTTTATTTTAGGTGTGACTCGGCCGCGTTGGTGCACTTTGCACCGAGCACGTTGTTGTGCAGATGCTCACAAGCGGCTTTTTCCCGACGAGGACTTTAGACGGAGAAAGGCAAATATCCCAACGCCGCAGCAGGGCATGGGGTCTTGCGTGGGGTGGTTGGGGTGCCCCGAAGAGAGGACACCCCGGGTCCCCAGCACCCCTTTACTGGTGTGTAAACCAGATGTGCTGGTCCTGGCATCATCTCTGGGTGATGTTACAGCCGAAGCTGTGTTTACCTGCCGTGCCACAGCTGTGTGCTGGTAACCCGTGGGTCAGGGATGGGGTTGAGAGGTCACAGCAGGGAAACGGGGGTGAGTCTGGGACGTTTCCTGCCTTGGCACTGACTCACCCCATGACTTTTGGAGGTGATCTCCCCAGGCTGGACTTTTGGTGATCAAGAGATAAACCGGTGTACCCCAAACAGCTGAATAAATCATCAGGGAGTTGGTGGGGTTGAGATGGGGTTGGTCACAGAGTGTGGGTGATGGTGGTATTTCCCCAAGCACTGGTGTTAAGGGCTGCTGCTGAGCCTGCTGGTTTGTTGCACAGGATTGCTGGAAATCTGGGAATCTGCCTGTCGTTAATTCACCTATTTTCAGTGTTTTCCCTGAAGGTGTCTTCTACTGGTGCTGCTTTGTATGTATGAAGCCAATGCTGGAAATGCCTTTGAGTCCTCGCCTGTGCAGCCCAGGGGATGCAGCAGTGCCTGGGAGTATCCCTCAGTGCAGGCATCCTTTGGGACATCCCGCTCTGCCACTGTCCCTGCAGCTGTCCCCACTTCAGCCCCTGTCCTTGGCTTCCCCCTGCCCCAACCTGCCACAGCCACAAGCGCCAGCAGAGCACAGACCGAGAGGCTCCGCTCCATCCGACCAGGACTGTGATAAGGCCCCATATCCAGGTAGGATGTTTCCTTGGAGTTTTATCATTGCCAGTGATTGATTTCCCGGCATTTTCCCATTCGCCCTCATTCACCATCTGCTCCTAATTCTGAAAAGCTACATTAAACCTCTGCTCAGCTCTTTTAAACAACCTGCCGCACGACACCACCGTAGCTCTTCTCTTCCAGCCGCGCTATCCGCAAGCCCTGGGTCTCCTATTCCCAAATCCCGGCCGAGCCAGAGCTTCACCGACGGGATGCAGCAGCCCCCGGAGCAGCGCCAGGAGGAAGCAGCAGGTTGTTTGTGATTGCTGCTGTTGACACAGCGGCTTTGTTTACGCTGTGCTCCGGCTGCAGAGGTGCGTGCCCGTGAAGCGGCAGGCGGCGGTGACCTGGCACGCCGGCCGGACCGGTTGTACCGGACCCGCCCCGTCCCGGCAGCTCCCGGGGACACCGGCGCCTCACCTCGCCGGGAGATGCCGGCAGGTCGCACCCTCCCGCGGGAGCGTGCGGAAATGCCTCCCAAGTGGCTGGTTTTCCTCTTTTTTTTCCCCCACTTGCACGGCAGGTTCCCAGCCTGCAGCCCCGGCCGGGGCTCTAAATCGAGTGGAGAAACTAAGGCAGGAGGAAGAGAGTTAAAAGTGTAGACCAGTGCGTGTGGGCTGGGAACTGGGGTCTGAGGGAGCCCATCACAGAGCAGGCTGGGATGGACTTACATCCTGGGGGCAAAGCTGAGGTTCCGCCATTTTCTATTATATATTATATTTATATATATATATATATAATATTTCTGGTATTTTTACCTGTTAACTCTATTAATCATAGAATCACAGAATGTCTTGGGTGGGAAAGGACTTTAAGGCCATCTCATCTCACCTCCTGCCATGGGCAGGGACACCTTCCACTATGCCAGGTTGCTCCAAGCCCCATCCAACCTGGCCTTAAACTCTTCCAGGGACAGAGCAGTCACATCTTCTCTAGGCAACCTGGCCTCACCACCCTCACAGGGAAGAATTTCTTCCTCATATCTAATCTAGATCTACACTCTGCCAGTTTGAACCCATTCCCCCTTGTCTTATCATTCCATGGCCTTGTAATATAGTATGATATAATACATGACACACGTGCAGTCTGATGGCTCTACTGACCTGGCTCCCAGGGATGGGTTTTCCCTCTTTCAGGACAAGCCATCCAGCTGTGGGTATCCAGGAGCAGTGAGTCACCCGGAGCAGTGCTTTTGGCTCATTATTGGAAGGTTTTGGAGGACTCCCAGAACATGTCTAGGCTTCCACTGGCGACTTTAACATACATGTTGAGCACCTTTGAGCAGGAAAAAGCAGGGAAAAGTGCCAGTGGCCAATTTGTGCCTCTAAGGAAGGACAACATGAGCCCCTGGCACCTCTGCAAGTAGCAGGGCATTAGGTACCTCTCTGAAAGGCCCTTTTGTTGCCTGTTGGTTGTTCTGGTGGGGCTCCAGATCCCTCCGTGGCATTCCTGTGCTCTGTATCCTGCATACCTGGCTGGATAAACACCCTGGAGAAGTCCCAGCCCACCCTGGACTGGGCAGGGAGTGTTTGCAAGGGGAGGATTTGAGCTGCCATAGATAAATCCCCCCGCTGGGATGGCTGCTGGAGCTGGAAAGGCAAATGAGTCCAAGGGATGGATGTGAATACATTATCCCACAGAGAACGTGTGTCAGGGAGAGGCAGGTGCTTTAGCAGCCATCCAAGGGGCGAAGGCAACCCCCCCTACTCCTTGATCCTGCTCCACCGCCACTGAAAAGCCCATTCCTGGCCAATATTCAGCTTTGTGGAGTGGGAACCCGAGGAGCCACGTTATGAATGTCCCCTCTGTGCTCACGGTCTCCAGGGCCTCTGCAGGGGGGTGACCTGGCTCTGGCACGGAGCTCTCCCTGCGCCGGATCGGTGACAGTGGCTGTGTGGAGTCCGTGTTCCCCCCGCTTCCTTACAGGGAAAACAATTCCCTCTTATGTCTCCTGACTGCCGGAGCTGCTCGGGATGACGGGCTTGTGTTTGACACGGGACGGTGGAGAAGGAAAGGGGGAAGTGGGGCCGATTTGCCTGAGCCAGTGGCCCAGCCGGAAAATGCAAAACAATCCGTCCAAGGGAAAAAGATAAATATGCAGTTATGTTTAATAATCATTTCTTTTTATAGCGCGGCTCTCGGAATTGCCCTTTGATTAGAGGGGGAAGGTATCACTGCCGTGCGCCAGGGCAGGTGAGTCAGTGGAAAATACCATCGGCTCCATGCGGGATTGTGCTCACAGGGAGAGATGCAGGGAAGCAGGGGGGTTTCCCAAGAATCCCGAACACCGGTGGCCCCGAGGCAGGGCTGTGGTGCTGAGTCACGCCAGGTGATGTGACAAGTTTCATTGAGTTCGTGGTGGCTTTTGCCTTTGCAAGGACTTGCAGGGCTTAAGGGACAGGAAAAACTGCAGTGGCTGGTCCAGCAGCATAGTGATGCAGGTTTTTTGCTTGGATCGGGGAAAAACCCACCCTGTGTATCTTCTCCAACAGGATTTGAGTCCTTGGTGGTGTTTATTATTACAGCTGGGTGTGAGAAGGGCCTGGAAAAACACGTCCCAGTTGCTGCTGGGATGGCAGCCAAGGAGAGGTGACACTGGACACAGCATTAATTGCATTGGGGTTTGCCAGAGCCCAGCTCTGCTCTCCATGGTTCAGTCTGGAAACCATGGGAATGTCTGGCTATGAGGCCAAGGCATGTGGCCAGGAGCCATGGTGGGGGCCATGCCTGGAATGGCTCTTCCCAGCGAGCAAGTGGTTAACTGGGAATGTTTATAGAGGAGAGCAGACTGATACAAAGTTCTTTCCAGGCTCCCTGTGTGCACAAGGCTGTCTTTGCAGGGATGTTGGCTTTGTCCTGCTGAATGCAGTGATGAGCCTGAGTGGTTGGGGTTCCTCTAAACAGGGCTTCTGCAAACAGAGTTCGGAACTGATTGAGGAAAAGCTCCCCTTACCAGTAATAAAAAAACAAAAACTAAAACTTTAGTTAGATATTGGGAATAAATTTTTCCCTGTGAGGGTGGTGAGGCCGTGGCACAGGTTGCCCAGAGCAGCTGTGGCTGCCCCATCCCTGGAAGTGTCCAAGGCCGGGTTGGATGGGGCAGCCTTGGAGGGATAGTGGAAGGTGTCCCTGCCCACGCAGGGAGTGGAACAAAGTGCACTTTAAGATCCTTTCCAACCCAAACCATTCTGCCACTATGAAAGTAGAGATGGGGGCTGTGATGCTTCAAGCAGGGGCTGCAAGTGCTCCGAGGGAGTGACCCGATCGTCATCCCGAGTGACCCCACCTCTCCTGGGTGAGTGTTCCCACTGGTTTCAGGAGTCTCCTCGCTTCTGGCCGTTCCACCCCCTCGGTTTCCCGGAACGGATCCCGGTGCCCGGGGCCGGGGAGCGGCGGGGCCGGTCCCGGGAAGCGCCGCCCCGGGAGGGCCGGACCGGGGAGGGCGGAGCGGCCCCGCAGAACCCACCGCAGCCGCCGCCACCGGAGGTACGTGGGGTCGGGGGGAGCCGGGAAGGGACGGGACCCCATGTTCTGGGAGCCTTCGGAGCGCTGAGAGCCGGAAGCGGGGCGGACTGGGCTCGGTCCCGCCGGGAACGGAGACCGGGAACGGGACCGGGAGGGGATGTGAGCCGGGACCGGCTTGGACTGGGCTGGAATCACTTCCAGAGCGGGGGGAAACACCAGCAGGAGTTGTTTGCAGCAGGAGCAAACATCCCCAAAGCAGGGGGTGCGCGCTAGAGGGTGGGAGCGGCGGGGTTTGGGGAGCAGCGCTGCCTTGGGGGTCACCCCTGGGCACACGTGGGTTTGGGGCGCCTCGTCAGCCCTGGCGGGTACCGGGCTGGCCGTGCTGAGAATGGGCAGAAAAGTGTCGTTTTGGGAAGGATCAGCTGGCACTCTGGGGAAGGATCAGCAGCCCGGAGGGGGCCCCCACGCCAAACCCACCCGCAGCCGGTCCCACGGGTGGCAGCCCCGCAGGAGTGTCACGGGTCACGGACCCGCGGCTGGGGACGTCCGGCCCCGGGAAGGTGCCGGGGCGGTGTGTGAGCCGGGCTGTTCGGAGAGCAAACAAAGCCAAGGAGAAGGAGACCCGCGCAGGGCAGGTCGGCGCCGGGCGGTCCGTGAGCCGAGCGCCGGACGGTGGGGGTTCGGCTCTTCCTGTCGTGATATTCCTGCCGAAGAAAGCGTGGCCTGGAGCTTTGAGGGGTTCAGCAAACCCGTGGGTGTCTCCCAAGCGTGTGCCAAAGCAGTTGTCTGCTGATGTTGGTGGTTGATTTTGGAGGTGACATGGTGGGGACAAGCGTCACTGAGCACAGTGGATTTGCCGGGAAGTTCGGATGTGTGAGCAGAAACCAGCAGTTCCATGAGCATGTCCTGTGGGAGATGGGCTACCCTTGGCTGTGTGCGGTGGATAGAGCCTGCTGAGGTGAAGCTGCACCTGGAGGTGTGGTCCTGGCTTTCCAGCTCCTTAAAGCCTCTCTGGAGCAGACCAAGGCCACTGCCTGATGGGATGCTGCCACAACACATCCCTCTACAAGAAATCCAAGCTTCCTGCAGCCATCCACAGCCCTGGATGTCTTGGCATGGCAATCAGAAAGGGAAAACTCCCAGGTGTCAGCGAGGAACGTATGGGTGTGGGGCTCATGAACCCAGCCCTGGACTGAGGTGACTCGGAAGTATGCGAAATGCCTTTGATTTCAGCTGTGTAATTACACGGGTTGGAAAACCCTTGGGAAGGGAAGCGCCTGGGGAAGGAGGAATGTTTGGCCATGGGTGCCCTGAAGAGAGCTGAGTGTTGGTGCTTGGCGCCGTGGTGGTGCCACAAGGAGATGCCAGAGGGCCAGGGCCAGGCAGGGCTGTCTGCCTGCACTCCTACCTGGAGCCTGGGAGGAGGGATCCCTCCAGCAGCCCAGGTATGTGTCTGCCTCCCACTGCTGCTCCATGCTTTTCTCATTCCCAGCGTATTTCACAGACAGAAACTGGTGTCGAGGCTCTGCTGAACATCCTGTGTGAGCAGTGTGGGTGGCTTGTAGCAACATAATCCCCAGAAACCTCTACCCCTATCAAAGTACCTGTGCCCACCTTGTGGGACACTGCTGCTTTGTGCCTGGCTGTCCGTGTCGCTTGGCTGCCCGGCCGGCTCCGTGTCCCCTGGCCCGCTCCGTGTCCTCCGGCGTTGCCCCTCACTCCCTTCCTGCCCTGGGGATTCCTTGGCTGTCCGCAGTGGGTTTTCTTTGTGGGTCATACTCGTTGGAGAATGTCTTGGAAAAGCACAGGGAGAGGTGATGCTGTGTTGGGGTGAAAAGGCGTTGCTGGACATCCGGGCAGAGGATGAGGCAGGTGGTGCTGGCGAGGCTGATGGCGGTGTGAGGTGCCAGGTTAGTGGCTTGCAGGAACAGGAGATAGTTATCCAGGGGCTCCAGTGGTGGGACAGGAGCTGCTTAAAGCACTCCAGAAGGGCTGGGAGGAAGTGGGAATGATGGGTTCCGCTTCAGAGGACATCAAAAGGGCAGATGGATAGTGTCTCCCAGTGCTGGAAGGCTCTGGAATAGAGTTTGTTATCTGGGTGTTATCTGGCACGGAGACGGGGAGAGGTCCCAGAACAAAAACCAGGGGGAGGCTGCAGAGGAATGGCTTTATCACAGCAAAAACAGCAGATTAGGAGAATTTAAAAAAAAATAAAATCCGAACTCAGAGGTGCAAAGTGGTGTCTAAAGCAAAGCAGGAAGCAGAAAGAGTCAAAGTGCTGGGATTTTCCCAGGCAGTTGTGCTCTCCCAGGTCTACGTGCACAAGGAATTCAGCTCCCTGGAGAGAGATGAGCACCCCCAGCCCCATCCCTGGTGTAGCAGAGCTGGGCCAGGAAGCATTAGTCTGGCAGTCACGCAGACTGGGAGCCTGGATTGGGAAAAGCCGTGGGTCAGTGTTTGCACAGTGACTGGGACGCAGCAAGGACTCGCCGACCTGCCGGGAGCTGGTGCCAGCGTGGCCTCGGTGGCCGTGGCAGCATTGTCCCCAGGAACAAATGGCAACGTCCTGAAACACAGACGTAAAAGGACTCTCTGTCCCCGTCCATTACCACGCTGCAGCAGGTGCCGCTTGGATGGATGCGGTGGAATTATGGGGAGAAAAGCGTCTGGGAGGCAGTTTCTTGTACCTCAGTGGCAAAGGTCAAGGTGATGGCTGCTGCACAGTCATGATTACAGCTCTGGAGTACGGCTACCGTGGCTTGTGTGATCCGTGCCGCTTCAGAAACCCTTGGCAGCTGTGCCTGGAATTCCAAAGGATGCCGCAGAGGCAGATGCGTACGGCTTGGGAATGGTCAGGCGTCGTGTCGTGGAAGTGGGGTGTTTTGTGAGCCCTGTCACTGTTGTTCAGCTGTGGAGGCCCCAGCCAGCCGGGTGCGTTGCAGCGTCCCGAGCCTGGGAATGGGCTTTCCCGTGACGCCCTTGTTTTGCAGGAAGTGGCAGAGCTGGGGCCCCTGGGCTCCCTCTGGAGCGGGAGAGGGGGGAGAGCCTTGGGCAGGATCTGAGGCAAGCGCCACTGCTCTCCCAGCGCTGTCTGCGAGGTGCAGCTGAGGAGGGGCTGTTAAAAACTAAATTTAAGAAAAAAAGAGGGTAAAATAGGGAATGCCAGGGGCAATGGAGATGTGGATGTGTTCTTTTGTGCTCTTGGCAGGAAGTGTGAGCAAAATGTGGAAAAGCCCTGATAGTCTGCACAGGGCTGTCCCTCTGGGTTCCTGTTCCCTGGTGAGATGCTCTCAAACGGGCAGAGATTTGTCCAAAAGATGAGAAATCGGCTAAATCAGCAGCAATGCTTCTTTTCCTGGCTCAGCTGGATTTCTCTGGGTATTCCCTGCATCCCCTGGGCTGTGTCTAGCCAGAAACATCCCTGTTCCCAGGGGTAGAGATAATGGGGGCAGCAAGAAGGGCCAGCAAAAGAGGAACCATGGGCAGGGAGTTGGAACTGGATGGTCTTTAAGGTCCCTTCCAAACCCAAACCATTCTGGGATTCTATGCAAACACCCCACAAGTCCTGGCCTCTTGCTTTCCTGACCCCACATGTGGTTTTGTGTTCCTGCTGGGTTGAACCCCTGTGTAACGAGGGCTCAGCACGAGGTTATGGCCACTGCAGGAATGAGCTCCTGAGGATGTGCTGGGGACAGCAATTAGCAGGGAAGGGGGTTAATGAGCAGGTTCTCTGGGTGGAAGCATGAGGATGAAGGTAGAGCCTTGTAATCGAACACAGAGGAGACTCTGGAATCTTCGGATGGTTGGGGAACGGGTTTATTTTCCCGCAGAATTTTCCACAAAATTAGTTGCATGACTGGTGATGGAGTCGCACCCTGGTTTTTGGAAGCAGCTCCGAGGGGCTCTGTCTCTCCACGGTGTTGTCCTGGGAGCCGAGCTCGGATGGCTCCTTGGGAGCGAGGAAGCCCTGGAGCTCATCCCATGTCCAGTGACTGCTCCGGGGTCTGACCTGTTCCCTGCGCTGCAGGCTCATCCCTCGTGATCCCGTGACAAAGGTGTTGCTGCTGGAGCGTGAGTGGGAAGGTGACGTCACGGGAGGGGAAAAATCCAAAGGTTGTGGAGGGCAGAGGAGTGTGGGTGCTCCCGGGGGCAGCGGGGGGTGTCGAGCTTCCTCGTGAGTCACCCAGCACGGCTGGGAGTTCTCCGGGAGCACCGGGATGTGGAGCATGATCCGGGGCTGACCCTGTCGGGGGGTCTGCCTCCCGTGGAAGGAGAGGGGGCACCTGTGCCAAAGCCTCCGGGGCATGCTGAGAATAGGCTTATCCCGAACCTTCCCATGCGCAATTAACACTTGGAAATGTCCCAAGAGCATCCCGAAGGGCTCTGGCAGCCTGCAGGAGTAGGGGAGAGGTGCGGGAAGCCCAGAGGAGGTGTGGGTGCCCCCCGGGCTTTGCAGCTGCACCGGTGGAGTTTAATGATTCAGAGATCCTGGTGTAAATCATTGCCAGGGCAGGGCACGGGCAAGCAGGGGACAGGATGGAGAGGGGTCTGGCTGCACGGAGGATCCCATGTTCTGGGCAGAGAGAAGGGGAGGGGGCTGGAGCGCTCAGGCACTGCTCGCCCACCTGATGGGGACAAACTTTTTAGCAGGGCCTGTTGTGAAAGGGCAAGGGGAGATGATTTTAAAGTCAAAGAGGGATGATTTGGACTGGATATTTAGGAAGAAATGGTTCCCTGTGAGGGTGATGAGGCCCTGGCACGGGTTACCCAGAGAAAATGTGACTGCTCTGTCCCTGGAAAAGTCCAAGGCCGAGTTGAATGGGACTGGGAGCAACCTGGTCTAGCGGAAGGTGTCCCTGCACATGGCAGGGGGATGGAACTGGATGAGTTTTAAGGTCCCTTCCCACCCTAACCATTCTGTGATGATGGAACGAGCATCTGGACAGCACCAGGGGTGCTGGGCCCAAGACAGAGGCGGCGGCAGCTCCCTTCCCAGGATACTGACGTCAGGGCACCAGGGTTACTGCGGGAGCAGCGATAGGAACAGCTGTGGAAAGCCAGGAGAGCAGCTAATTCAATGGAGAGATAGACTGGAATAGCTGCCCTCCTGCTTTAATCTGATTGCTGGGCTGCAGGGTAGCACTGTGAAGGATCTGCAGGAAACTTCCAGGCACAGAGGTGACGTAGGAGCTTAAATCCTGCCTGCTCCCAGGTGCCCGAGGGGAGCCACAGAGGCTGTGAACAGGCACAGAGGTTTAGACACCACAGGTAAAGGTGACCAGCCCTGTGCGTGTTCTGTGCCCACCGAGGGTGCTCTGTGATTTTCCTGCCCCAAGGCCATCAGGGCTGTTCTCAGGTGAAGTCTGGGCTGGCTGATGTGTTTGTGACAAGGATGGGAGCTCGGCTGGATCATCAGGTGAGGAAAAAAGCCCCACTGGGACAAGCAGGGAACAAAACCTTTGTGTGGGAGGGCAGAGGCCAGCGCTGGTACCACCAGTGACAGGCTTGGAAGCGCTTGGGTGGGAGGATGGCTCTTGGAATGCAGGTGGGGACACTTTGGATGCAGTGTTTTCCACATCCTCAACAGCTGCTCACTAGGATGGAATTAAAGGTGGGATGAGGGGATGCTTTCCCCCAGGAGCACGCAGGGCAGCAGGCCCATGCTGGGGCTGGGCATGGCAGGGAATGATGGGCTTGGCGCTGCCTGCCTGCAGCAGCTCCCATCGGGCTGGGATCAGCAGCTCCTGTGTGTCCCAGAACCCTGACAAACCATGGGAGCCAAGGCTTTACCCTGCCCAGACCCATGTGGGGCCAAGGATGTGTCCAGAGGGGCTGGGACACCCCTCTGGGCATCTCCACAGCCATGCTGGAGCACAGGCAGTGAGCAGGGAAGTTTCTCTGCAGATTCCTCCTCTCTGGGCTTGTGTGCGTGTCTTTTCCTGCTGGAGCTGATCTGTTTTCTGGGAGTGCTGCTTTTTTCTGGCCCTTGACCCTGCAAGCTGGGCGTGCACTCAAGCTAAACAAGCAAACATGAAGCTTTTGAGCTGGAGGGTTGAGCTGAAGGGTGTGGGAGTGTGTGTGGATACGGCACCTCCAGCAGCACAGCCCAGGGCTACCTCGAGCCCAAACCAGTGTCAAGAAAGCAGAGAGGGAAGGAAAGATCCCTGACATGGCACATCCATAAATTTGTGAGGCTCACTGGGGTGGAGTTGGGGAGTTCTGCTGTGAGGATCCAAGTTCTCACCTGTGGGTCACAGGACCTGAGGTCAGGAAGGTGAGTGGGCAGGAGATGCCCTGATCCATGTGTTTATTTTTGGAAATCGAGCACATCTGATCCCGGCGACTCAGAAAACATTCAGTGGAGACGGCCGTGGAGGAGGAATTCCCACCACGGCCTGGCTGGTTGGGAATGCTGGTGCATCCCCGAGGGATGCAGCCGGGGCACTCAGCAGCAGCTTGTGTTGCTGCAGGGAGGGCGAGTGCTGGCCTGAAGTGAGCCCAGGGCCCTGCCAAGGGGTCACCATCCCGGCAGCCCTTGCCAGCAGCAGCTGGGGGAAGCTGCAGGGCTGAGTTGGCTGGGAGAGAGAGAGTTTTGGTTTCTGTTCTCTGGGCAGGAAGGTGTTCCAGGGCAGGCAGCCAGCACCGTGAGCAGCCCTGCTCCGTCCCAAATGGGGGGAGAGGAGAAGCTGTTCAGCCAGAGATCTGAGCATTTCCAGGTTGGTTTGCACTGACAACAGCTCTTGAAATAGATTTTGGTGGCCTTCCTTTGGTGCTGTGAAGATGTCAGTTACCACACTCCTAAGGAGGCGATCTAAGCCCTTAGCAAACATCAGTGATTTGTTTTCAAAGGTTGGTGGATATTAACAGCTGAGAAAGTAGCAAAGGGTGGGGATGGGAACGTCCAGCAAGGATCCAGCTGCCCTGTACATCCCGACACGCTCCCCGCAGGCATGGCCGCACGAGATTCTGGCGTTAACTGGCTGAATCGGTGTCGTGGCACAGCCTTTGGTTTTGCCATGCACTCACCTGGCTTCCCCTCTGTTCCCAGGGCTCAGAGGCTGCCTGGGGAGGGGTTCGCACGCATGCCAGCAGGGCCGCACCGCCCCGAGCCATGCGGTGACGCGGGGACAGCGCGGCCCCCCAGCAGCCATGGCCCAGTCCCGGCACAACGGGTCCCACTACGCCCTGACGGCCATCGGGCTGGGCATGCTCGTCCTCGGCATCATCATGGCTGTGTGGAACCTCGTGCCCGGCTTCGGCCCCCCCGACAAACCCGCCACCCACGCCGGGAACAGCAGCAAGCCCGACCGCGGCTCCGGGGGCATTCTGAAGAGCAAGACCTTCTCGGTGGCCTACGTGCTGGTGGGGGCGGGTTTGCTGCTGCTCCTGCTCTCCATCTGCCTCAACATCCGCGACAAGAAGAGGCAGAGCGAAGATCTCGCCATCGCTCACGTGCAGCACCGGGCGTCTGCGGAGCCCTCGCAGCAGGAGGACAGGTGAGGAGGCGTTTTTGGGGAGAAAGGGAGCGGGATCGGGTGTGGGAATGAAACCAACACCATTGTTGGTGTTGCTCAGGAAGGTCTGGAGCAAGAGGAAGGCTGATGGTAAAGGAAACATGTGCCATGGTTTAGGGTTTTGATATGTCCTGGAGATGGGAAAGGAATGACTCCAGCTGCATTTCTGGAGCTGTAGGTGGAAGAGAGCCTTGTTGGTGTGAGAAGTGGGGTCCAGACAGAGCTGTGGCCAAGGCAGGGTTGTGAGATGTGCCAGTCCTGGCTCGGTTGGCACACGGGAGGGAGCTGAGGGAACACTGGGCAGTGCCATGGGTAACACAGAGAGCTGGCTCCTGTCACATGCCGGGAGAGCGGCCAGAGGGGCAGGAGAGGGGCTGTCTCTGCCTGGCTGGGTGCAGCCAAGGTGCCAAGCAGCCTTGGAGACTGGCTGTGGAGTTTAGACCCGGTGAAAGTCTGCAGGTCTCTGCTGTTTGCTCAGGCAGCTCCATGGAGCAGAGCAAAGGCTGCAGCAGCAGGCATGGTCTGAACAAACACAGGCACAGGGGAAGTCCCTGTCCATCAGCACAATTCCCTGTGCAGAGAGAAGCAGGGGTGGGGTGCAAGGGGACAGGAGGGGATGATGGTCCTGCTGGCTCCTGTCAGGGTCTGCAGATCCACCCAGTCTTCCCTGTTGGATTGGAAAGGTGACTTCAGAATGCCAAAGAAATGGCAGGTATTGCTGTGCAGGTACCTGATGGTGACTTAGGGCAGAGCTGATTCTCTGCAGGAAACCTCAAGGTACCCCACCCAAAAGACATCACAATGATACAGGCAGAGAGGTGATGTCCCTTTCAAACCCTTGACTGGTTTTTGAGAGCGCAAGGGAGGAGAGAAATTGATGTTCTCTTGAGGGAAGAAATAACTGCTGCTCAATAGAAAAGGGTCTGTGGGCAGATGAAGTGATGATCAAAGAATACCTTAAGTCACAAGGAAATAAAATGTGTCTGAATGGAGGTGGGATCATGATTTGTTCTGTCAAGCAAAAGGGAGCTGGTATATTAATGCAGAAGAGCAGAAACTAGTTAAGGTTTTGAGGGCGGGGGCTTTCCCTCTGCATCCCCTTCCCACAACGAAGCCGAAATGATGTGTAACCCAACTCTTTCCCCTCCAGTCAAGAAGAGGATGAAGACGTGTCGTCCCAGTACTACGTGCCCAGCTACGAGGAGGTGATGAACACGGGCTACTCCGAGCCCAGAGACTCGGACAGGAGCAACAGGCTCAGCGTCTCCCTGCCCTCCTACGAGTCCCTGGCGGGGCTGGACGAGAGCAGCCAGGCCCCGGGGGCCGCGGGCGCGGAGCCGGGCCCGGAGCGCCAGCCCAGCCGGCACAGCTCCCGCCTCAGCAAGCGCCTCAAGCCGCTCCGGGTCCGCAGGATCAAGTCAGAGAAGCTGCACCTGAAGGACATCAGGCTAAACCTGCCGCAGGGCAGCAGCAGCGTCCCCATCACGATAGAGCCCCTCACCCCTCCGCCCAAGTACGAGGAGATCCAGGAGAAAGTGCCAGTGAGCCAGCAAATGCCTTAAAATAAACAGGAGGCTGTGATGCTGCTGGGTTGAGGGGTTTTTTAACACCCGCCACGCCAAGAGGGGCTCGGTGTGTGGGTGTAGCAGCAGCCCAGGGCTCCCTGGAAGCTGCCGTGTGGAGGACGTGCTGCGGCACAAGGCTGGGACATGTTTTCCCTGGGACTGGGTTTTACAGAAGACTGTGGGGAAAGAAACCTGAATGCCCCAAGTTCTGCTGCTCTGACGTGAATGAAGGCTGGACGTACCAAAAGTGTCACTTGTGGTGTTTGGTATGAGACCACCCAATGGATCCTCTCACCTCCTCTCCCCGTCGCCTCCAGCAAGACTTTTCCAAGCCACCATACTGAAGAAGGATTTTCCAAGTGGAAAAGTGAAGTGTTGCCTTTTTTTGGGTGTTTCTTTCTGAGGTAGGGAAAGCGCGTTGCCAGAGCTGCACCACGGCTTTCCCCCGCTCCTGACTGGGCTGGGCTGGTGGCCCAGAGCCAGCCTGACTCCTGCCAAGGTCTCTGCTGGCTGGGGGGAAGGAGCTGAAAGGGGCCCCCTGCTCCTCAGGGAGAGGGTGGATTTCTTGCCTCAGTTGCTTTCCCTGTTGTGTTTTGTGCTCCATTCAAAGCGAGTGGGTGACGCCGGGGGGCTGGGAGCTGCGTGCCCCAGTGCCAGGGGTGGAACCACTGCTGAGCACCCTGTGCAGACAGACTGGTCTGAATAAACGTTTTCTACGTTGTGTTTGTGTGTGTTGTGAACTCGTGCGTGGTTGGCGCTTCCCAAGGTTTGGGATCCATCAGCTGTTGTAAGGTGATGGATCCGTGAGCATCCCAGCCCTGCGCTGCCTCCCGGGCTTCCAGCAAAGCCATTGGCCACAAAGTCATGGAATCACAGAATCAACAGGGTGG
>WBMZ01008455.1:0-116612 GCA_013400975.1 Atrichornis clamosus | reverse complement strand
GTCCCGTCCTGTGCCGTCCCGCCGCGCCACCCTGGCTCGCACGGCGTCCGCCGGGGCAAAGTGCCGGCGAGCCCGCCCGGCCAACCCCGGTGCGGCCCGACCCGCGGAGGGCGCTGCCGTACCTTGCTGAACACCTCCAGGTCGTCCTCCTCATCGTCCAGTGCCAGCACCTCGGCGGCGGCGAGCAGCGGCCCCTGGGCCGTACCGAGGGCACCCGCAGCGAGGTGCGACTCGGCCCCGGGCCCTTCCCCGCCCACGGGGAGCGGCTGCCCCGGTACGCGGCCCTCTGCCTCCATCCTGCTCTGTGAGCGCAGGCGGCGGCCCCGCCACAGCCGCTCCCCGCGGGGCCGCAATTGGCCGCCCGCCGCTCGCCCGCCCGCCCCTGCCCGCGGCCGGCCCGGGGGGCGCGCCCAGTGCGCACGAGTGGAAGCGGCGGCGGGAGGGCCGCGCTGCCGGGCCGGGCTGGTAGGGAGAGGGACGGGGACGTGTCGTGCCTGCCAGCAGGCCCGGACAGCGAGCGGGGGGACTGCGGCTGCGGCCTCTGTGGAGGCGGGACGGGGCGGCTCAACGCCCACAGGCGTGTTCGTGGAGGCGCGGGGGCCCCGCCCGGGCCGCCCCCGGGGCTGTCGGGGGACTGGGCGAGCACCCCGCGGGGCTGCTGCTGGCCTGGGCCGCTGGAAAAAGTGTGTGCAGTGCCTCGGGTTGGAGAACCCCGTGCGGCCGGGCAGCCGCCCGCTCTGCCCGACAGCCCCGGTAGCTGGGCAGGGACCTACCCACGCTTGCTTTCCTGCGTTCTCCGGGTTGGTCTCTTTCTTCCAGGTGGATGCCCAGATCCCGCCATCGGGGCAGCAGCCAAAAACCACGCGTTGCTGCTTGTCTCTTGCCTCCCGTACGCCTTGGGCAGCCGCTCTGTCGCTTATAGCTGGACCCCTTCGCTGTGGGGTCACGTGTGAGTCCTGATCTTGAGGCCAGGGACTACTTTGGCGTCGGAAACGTGTTTGTGAGAACAAACTGACACCACATTACAGCAGAAGAGCAACGGGGAGAGAGACACCAAACATTTAAAACCAGCAAAGCTGCCTTTTTTTTTTTTTTTAAGTAAAATCGTCAGAGTTACGGGATTTCAAAGTTGCCAGTATTGAACTGGAAGTAATGGCCGGCGCTATTCCTTGCAGGAGCCAGGGCCGAGCAGGAAGGTGCGGGAGGGGAAGGCTGTTCGGACCTGCTGTGGGCTTCGGTGTTTCTCTGGGCGACCGGATTCTGTGCTGGACACAGGAGACAGCTGCGGTGCCGGGCACGTCGCCGAGGCCCACGTTTGCTCAGTGTACAACAAGGCACGTCTTTACAGGCGCCGCCTGAAATATCTGAAATCAACTTTGTTGTTAATGTAAATTTCAGGAGTCCTGGGCGGGTTCTTAAACAGGCAGATACAACATTGTCATTGTGTATCTTGGTTCCCTTGCTGTCAAATTAGAAAAGGCAAACCCCGTAATCAAACGAAAGTATTTTGAAAAGTATTCCTTCGTGAAACGCTCCCGGCAGCTGATGAGGAAATTCATTTGATATTTTATGCTTTTCAGCGAAGTCTTGAACCACAACTTGAAATAAAGGGATAAAAATAAACGCTAAATGTTCACTGAACTGTGCAAAGAGACAAAGACTATATCTGCCTAATTAGACTATGTATACTACGACATTTTAATTCTTGTTTAAAAAACAGTCTAAAATTCAGGAGCCGCCGGGAGAGTGGCCCGCTGCACGCTTTGGGTGACCGAAACGTTCGCTGCAGAGGTGGCTGTCGCGCCGAGCCGCCGGCAGAGGGAGATGGGATGCGCCTATCCTGGAGATTCGGACACTCGCTAATGTCTGAGTACGTTTCAGTAAGTTAAAATAAACAATTTCTGTAGTTTTAAAATAACAGCTGACCCCAGTACGAGATCACCAGGCTTTTCTTTCTGACCCTGTGCAGACTGTGCCTACCCTACTGCTCTTTGCTGTGCCTGAGCTCTGTGCCTGCGAGCAGCCCGGGGTTTCGTTGGTGTGCTGGCTCCCTCACAGACTGTCACGGGCCCTCGGCTGAGTGCTGCTCACCTCCCTGTGGTGCAGGTGCTTTCATCTGGCATCAAATCTACAGTTCCTCCCACCTCTGTGTCTTTTACCGTTCCTTTCCAGTGTCCTCGCTGCTCCTGTATCCTCTGATTACCTTCAGGTACCAAATGCTGATGAAAAATGACTATAACAATATACATTTTCTACTCTTTCTACTCTGTCATTTGTACATCAGTGACAAGTGTAGCTAGTTTGTTTTCTGACTTTATATATAGCTGATGGGTGAGCTTTGTTTCCACTGGTTTTGCCCTTATTTCTGTGGTACGTATTGTGCTAGAGGCCTGCAGTTTTTTGAATAGAATAAGTACCTACAACTCATATAATGCCTGAGTTTTTAATATGTCTGTATTTAAATTCAGATGTTATACTTGTGAGGCAATAACAAAATAAAACTCATCAACGATCAGAATTTCAGACAATACACATAAGAGATGATAAATAAGGGACAGCCAATCAAAGAAAGTATAAAATTGATGTACTGTAGGCTTGAATACTAAGGCTGTCATCTGAATCATACTAATTTTTCAAAGTTTTACCATGCTCTTGGATTCTTTATTTCTGTTTGAGGGAAATATCACAAGATGCTTTAATTGGATTTTTTTCTTATTATAGCTTTTTATTAGCTCATTAATCAAGCTTAAGAAGACATATTTTTAGATTCATCACTGGCAGTGCTTATCTTTCTGTGCTTTATATTTGAAGTATCAATCTGTAAGGAAAAGCTATTCATTGTCCTTCACTCTAGAAAAAGATGCAATGCATTTAACAGTTATTTGGAGGTTTAATCATCAAGACGACCCCTGCTAAAACAAAAAAGGAGACTGAATTGTGATTGTGTTCACCTGCCTGCCCCACCCTCTACCCCAGATGTCCCTAATTCCTTTTGAAAATGCCCAGTAAGCAAATATATTTTCAGGGCACCTTCCTACCCATGCCGAGTCCCAGTGGGATTGCCAGCACCTCTTCCCTGCAGTAATTAGCAAAAAGAGCATTTTACAGACTCAGGAATGTCTTGCTCATTTTCTGCTGTAGGACCAGAGATGACTAAACAGCTGAATAATTTTTCTATTCAACGATATTACAGGTAGTGTAAATACAGATCTCCACTTAGCAAAGGGATTTACAGGTTTCTCTTGTACTTTTATTTCAGAAGTGTGTTGCTATAAATCTTGGGGTTTTTTCATTTCAATGTGTATATGTGCACAGGCTCTGTTTTTCCTGGGAACCTGGGATTTACACATTTTACCACAGATATCCTTCCCTGAACCTGTGGAATGAGATCTTGGCAGTAATTACAAGTCAATATATTAGATGTTGTTATGCCATGGATATTACTGCCTCACTTAGTTAAAGAAATAGGTATTGCACTGAGACAATACTCAATAATATTTGGCTAAATAAATTTTAACATTTTGTAAAATATGGTGTTTTCTAAATACCTGTGTAATTTCATGAAACACTCAACCTTCCCAGGCCCTCCTACTCAGGAACACAAAGTGGAGTATTCTCATACGCCAGGGTTGAGCTGCAATCGCCTCCAACTTTTATTTATTCACTTAAGCCAAAAAGCTATTTTGTATTACAAAAACGTCAATATTATTCCTACTTGCATTTTCTCTTTTTCTTTGGTAAGAGTGTTGATCCTAGCTAGTAATCCCTTCTAGAGTTGCTTTTCCTTGAACAAATTAAATTTACAAACACCGAAGCAGAACCAAACTATTCCTTTGCTCTTATGTGCAGGCTGCATGTGATCCCTTTAGGCCACAATACCACTTTGAATACTTAATGTTGACTTGTCAAGTTTCACCAACTGCACAGTGATATGGACAGGATTAAATCTTGTTTTATTTCACCATCTCCCTTGCCAGGCAGCAGCGGGGTGTGGAGGGCTCATGGTGTTTTACTCTGTTCCACCACTGCAGTGCAAATAAGCGTATTAGGGAATCTGCTGACATTCAGCACCTTGACGCAAATGAGAATGTTTTTCTAGGTCTGAAATGGATTGTCAAGTAGCATTCTTGTCAGGGTTGTGTAGTGCATAAGCAGAAGTCATTATGTTTACACCCAGAAGATATTTTGATGGTGAATTAAGGGCTGACCTTCATATCATACCATTTATTAGAGCAAGCTTTTTAGTAAGCTCCATTTAATGGCTCAGAATAAGGTTAACTATTTATGTTCCAAGCCTGAACTCACAAGGAAGTTGGAACATTAAAACTCTCAGATACGTTGTAAGCTGCTTAGCTTTTCAGCTGCCTGTTGTTTTGTGGTTAAAAGGTAATTGTTAAGATCTTGTGTTATTTTTGTTGTTGTTATTGTTAATTTAAGTTTGGAAGATTCTTTAATTGGAATATTGTAAAATGATTTATCTGTCAGACAGTGGATATCCTGCAAGCTTATTTTTCTCAGAGACTATCAGACTGTTTTTCCTTTCTGACTACCCAAAGGAAATTACAATGTAGTGTACTCATAATCATGTTATCTCTTTTATAGCTGCAGATCATTTTTATGGCATTGCAGCTGTACAAAGCCCTGATCGATATCTGGAGATGTGCTATCCTTTTAAGTTTTGTGACTGCCAAATTTTAGACATGAAAATATTCCAGGTGAAGCACTATTGTGTTTCATATATTCTACAATATCTAAAAACAGTTCCCAAGCTTCATTAGACGTGAAAGCATTGATTTTTGGGGGGTGGGGGGGTAATACTTTGCACTGTTGTCAAATAGAATCCATCTGTTCTAACTTAGCATTGTCTTTTCTGCTGAAGGAATGGGTTCATGTTTTCAAATAAATGCTTCTGTTCTTGTTTTTTGATGAACTAGATATTTAGCAATCTGTACTTCATGACGTGAAATATTAGTGTATCTCCTAGTCTGAAAGTATGCAAAAAATATTAATATTTAGCATACTATAAAGGTTTATTGAATTATTTGATGCATGAATCAGAGTTCTTTCTATTTTTAATTTTCCTGATGCCTAGTTTGGAACTTGTGGTAAAGAGAAACAGATTAATACTGGACCTCAGTTATCCTATTTATCAATGACCAGGTGTGATCCTGTTTGATAAATAAATGAAAAGAAATTACAGTGGATGATATGAATGTTATTTCTTTACAGGTATCTGTTTATAACCCATGTAAATTGAAAAATTCTGTATTTCAGCTGGTACAGTGTAATGGCTCTGAAAACACTGTGCAAACTGGTGATCATTGGTTGACCTTTTAGGCATAGGTTTTGTCATTATTTCAAGGTTTATTACCTTTTACAGAATTGCTCTGTAATCTTTAATGTCCACACATGCTTTCAGTGACCCTAAAATATTTCTAGTAGGTGAGCCTAAGTAGGCTTGTAGTAGGTGAGTCTACTTAAACTAATACCGAAGACACATTGTGGTTGGATTAACACTCCATATTAATGATGTTTTAATAGACTTATTTTTTTAGATAGCTACTTTGTGTGCCTTTTGCCTTAGTTTATTACTACCAGGATGACTATTAAGAAAATTTTTATATAAGAGATTTTTGTAGCTCTCAAATTCACATCTGAACTATTGACATAAAATGTGAATCTACATGTGGCCTAATTAACACTTTAATACTAATTGATAGAAAGCAATGAGAATATCGTCCTTCATAAAACACATGGAAAATTCATACTACAGCTACACTGCTACAGAATCTCTCACTTTTATCTGAGCTCTTCCATAAAAGTCTGTGTAATCCTATTTGTAAAGGACAGTGATTCAACATGATTCTTGCTAAAAACTTCCACTTTTTGTTCTACATCGATAGAAAATGTAAATAAAATCCCATCATCATAATGCAGAAATAAAAGTATGGTCATGTTTAGTAGATTACGACCCAGAGGAAAGAATGTGAACAGCATGACTGCAGAGGGGAATTTTAAGTGATGTATGTGGAACTGCCAAAATGAGAATTGCAGCTGAAGGAAGTGAGCCAGCAGTCTAACTACAATCAATATCCAGGTTAAGTAAACGATTACAGTCTGCCAGAGTTGGAAGAAAATCCACACAGCCTGACAGGGTGCCTGAAGTGTCTTCAGGTGTAAATTCTGAATTTACTTCTTGGGTACCTTCCTTGTCATTTGCACAGACTGTAACTGATTTTTTTTTTTTTTGCAATCTATAAGGCAAAAACTGTTCTCAGGGTATGGGAAGAGTCCTTGCAAACAAATGATATATTTCAATTAATAGCAGAGGTTGTTTTAAAAGTCTGGAAACTGGTGAGACTCAGAAGTGACCAAAAGAACAATGCACGTCATCAGGCAATCTGATTGTACAGAGAAGCAGGTTTATGAATAATTAAAAATTACAAAGGAGCAATACTGGGGTCTTTTGTGAGCACTGACCTTGCCCAACATAGAAGACATCAAACCTAAAATGGAAATAGCTGTGTTTACAGCATTCTACGATAGTTTCCTTGTCAAATATTAATATGTAGGAAAGCCCTTGTGTGAAAACTTGGCAGTTGGTCTAACAGAAGATTTTTCCTCTCCCTGACTTCCTCTTGTAACTTTGTTAAAAGTTGCTAAATAGCTTAAAATAGTTTCAACACCTTTAAAAGAGATGCCTAAATCCCAAAAAGAGCTGAGATAGATTTAGAGAAGAATGAGTGGTTTTTTACAGTGTGACTTGATCTCTTGCCCCTTACTTAGGCAAAACTTCTAAGGAAACCTTAAAATTTTCCTGACAACATACACGCATATGAAACTGGTAGTATAGTAGACAACTCTTCTACTAGTGTACTCTAATTTTATATTTAACCCCCCCAAAATGTCTTAATGATTTAAAAATATCAATTTCTTCTGGTGGACAGTAAAGGGACAGAGTATTTATTTCCCTGTGCTCAGAACACATGAAAAGCAACAAACCAGCTACTGTCCCCTCAGCACTGCATGTCACTGCATGTCATGGGATTAGCTAAGGCATGCGATATATCTGGTGGGAATGCTATATAGCAAAGGTGTGAGTGAGGTGTGGCACGAGTACACAGGGGAGTAGACTTCAGTCATTTTATAGTGTTGGGGTTGTTGTGTTTTGTTTTCCTGGTTATTATTATTAATTATTATTTCCTCTTAGCACATCTTAGTGTGTTTGCACTGTGTACAGTTTTGGAGGCTTTCTGTCTACAAATTCCAAGCAGTATTTGTCTCCAAATAATGAGAAGAACCATTGCCAAGTTCTAGAAAGGAATAGCAGAGGAAACAAATTTCAAGACTTTATGTCATGATGTAATCCAAGAACAGAGTGACTTTGGACAGTATGGTCAGACTGCAGCTGCAAGAGCTCTAGATCAGATGGGAAGGAAGTATTCCAGCAGATGTGATTTACAGTAGCAACATGAGAAGTCATTTGCTTCCTGCAGCTCTCCCTTTTGTGAGAAAATGAAAAAGACCAGATTGGTCTGTGTCTTGGAGGGGAAACAATGGGATTAATTAGGTCATTATTATATTCAACTGATTTTTCACTTAGGGATGATGTGATAACAATGCACTGATAATGCTGACCCAGTGGATTTGCAGGAGAACTTCTGTTTAAAATGAGGTCTGTGGATAGACTGACATTGAAATACTGTGTTCTGGTGAGCTGCAGTGAGCTCTGTAGTTAGACAGCACTGGTGGTTGTTTACCACTGAGGGAAACAGAAAAGCTGTTAGGGAAGATGAAACTGCAGGGAAGAGTAGGTGCACCTCCGCAGCTCCTAGAAATATTAGATGAAAACTTAAATACATTAAATTTCTCTTCTTTCTCTTTATTCATCTTTCTGTTAAGCAGTTGCTAGAAGAATTCTGTAGTCTTTAAAGAGGAGGAATATAGGAAGTAATATAGGAGAATTTGAGAGGTGTGTAGTAAAATATTTACACTTAAGCTACTCCATACTCTGAAAAAGTCTGGAAATCAGAGGGTCAGTTCCTTCTACCTTAAATGTATGACTGTGCTTTTTTTATCTGTGAAGCAAAGTTGCATGCTATTGTTGGCTTTGTGGAACTTCTGAAGCCTTAATAGAATAATACTTTTTTTCCTATATGCTGTATCACTCAAGACAGCAAATGACTATCAGCTAGATTGCATTTCTCAGTCTGTGACCACATATGCTATAATAGTTGTTTTGGTGTTCTGTAGGAATTTCTCTTTAAATTCACTTAATGATTTATACTACCAAATTATATCCCTTTTTAAACTGTATGTGAAACCATTGAAACAGACTAGAATTTTATATTTTTTTTGTTCTCATAGGATAGACACAAGGAAAACAGCAATGAACAGAGCACAACTATTGGACAGGGTTCATTTTCTATGTACAACATCTCTGAGAGCACCTTTGGTTTTGCTCAAGAGGAAACTGCAGTGTAACCATTCTAGCACCTTTGAGACAACTTCGTAGATGGGCAGACTGGTGATGGCAGACTCAACAGCTGAGTGTAGAGGAAAGGATCTCAGTGGTTTTGAACCAGCTGGGAATTACTCCAGCTCTTCAGCAGGCTGGAATAACTTAGGAATGCCTTCACGTGAATGTGCATCTCTGTGTTTCGGAAAGCCCTTAAAGCCACTGGGAGGAACGATATAAGATGTGGGAGACTTTGATTTGGTTCCCACTCTGCCAAAAATATCTAACATAATTTCCTATAAGCTGCATGGATTCTGTTTGAAGCCCTATGCTGATAAGGCAACACAGAAGTATTTTAGATACAGTGATGGAGCACAGGAAGGCCATTCTTGCCTTCAGCCATTCCCTTTGCTAATAAGAGTCACTGAGTAGATTGGAGCAAATCTCCTTTGATATGTGTGCCTTTTAGGGCTTTAGGAACATTCCCCAAAAAGATTCATAATTCCTGTGATTTAGCAGAACCAATTCAGATTATTCACAAGACAACAAATTAGCTGAAGGTTCCCATGAAAATATGCTGCTGGTGTGAGGATGCTTTTTTAACTTTAATTTTACTTACACCCTGGAACAAAGAAACGTACCTAGTAGGAGTAAGGAAAGGAGGTGAACGGAAACAATAAAAGCAAACATGGTAATTACGAATTTAAACCCAGATGAAAAAAGACTTCAATAATCCCCTGGTTATGCAACATATTTAAAAGCAAGGTGTAGTTAATAAAGCATTTTTTGTTCATTATTTTTATAGTACCAAAAACCCAAGTAATGTACAGATCAGTACGGAAGCTGGAGGAATGAGTCCCCAGTAAAAGTATGGCATGAAATGCAAATGATTTTTAAACAAAATTATGTCTATATAAAAAATTTATCAGTCAATTTTTAGGTATCCACAATGAAGAGTAGAATGGATACGTATTATCTCTTAATTGATCTAAAGATAAATAATGACATGTACTGCTACATACTGAGGAAGCTGAAAATATGAAATAACTTTGGTAATCTGCCTTTGGGGGCTGAGGTTGGCATGATGGGCTAAATGAGTCTGAAGCTAAGAAACGGGGTAAGACAGATTTCTGAACTGCCCAACCTCTCTTCCGTTAACAGAAAAAGTGTATTCAAGTGTTTTCCAATGATTTTAGAGTTCGCAGTGAGCAGAAAGATGGTTTGAAAAGTGAGGGCATGTGACACTTTGCAATGTGCTTTAGTGGGCATGGTGTATTAGGTCAAAAGTTGGACTTGATGATCTGGGAGGATTTTTCCAACCTTATTGATTCTGTGTTAGCAGGATTACAAGAATATAGTGGAAAAACAGGTGTGAAATCCAATGTGGCAATCACAAAAGGTAGAATTGCATATTAATTTATGAGGCAGATTAAAGAAAGAAATAGCTTTAGTATAGCTATGTTGTTTGAATCCAAAGCACTTCAAAATCAGAGAATGACAGAAAAATTCGATTAGTTTTATAAGCCTATAAGATACTGTAGGGTTGAATTTGCTTACTAAAAGGGATCTTTTAAAAGCATTTTATGTTTGAACATTTTGTGCGTGGTTAAAACTTTGAAGTACTACCAGGAGTTGTGACCATATGGGTGGGCAGCCCTGCATATGGAAGTATTTAACTTCTTCAGAATAGCTTGGAGAACAAATGCTAATAGTATTTCTGATGGTAAGAGCTGACAGTATTTTCACTTCATCAATAAGGTTTCATTTAAGTAATGAAAATATTCTAGATGAGTTGATTGAAGAATGTATGATGTGTGATTCAGATAAAATTAAAAGAGTAAAAAAAATCTGTACGTAACTGAGGATTTCAAAGCTTGATACTGTACAGACGTGAATGATTAAATCAATCTACCAAAGAAACCCAGAAACTTAAATGTGGGGAAAGTCTGGAACTTTTTTATTCAAAAATTTTAGCACTCTCCAGCATTAATATCCAGAACAAAGAAGGAAGCATTGTAGAAATAATATAGCTGGATGAATAGCCACATAATTAAAAATAAATTAGCAGAATGAAAAAGGATTGCAGAAAGGACTGACAGGCATAGAAATCTATGAAAAAGAGTTAAAGAAAGATAGGAAGGGTGAATTAAATTAAGTCAAGAAGAGCTAGACCTTGCACTGGGTATTAAACATGATAAAATAACTCAGCCTTAAGCAAGCAGTTTCAGAAACAAACCACTAAGAGTAACATGTAGTCACTATTCAGAGATTTAATGTATCACCCTAAAAATAATGAAATATTTTCTTCTGTCTTCATTAGAGACATCGCTGCTGATTGTGGTGGGAAATGGAGGTTGCTTAGAAACAATAAGTCCACAGGCTTGATAAAAATAATTGCAACTGAGATACAAGCAGTTTGATGTAGTGAAGAATGGTGATCAATAGTTCCTTGGCCAGAAAGATACTGGCTCATGAAGTCTCATATCTGACCATATAACAGCAAATACACATTGATTAGGGAGAAGGAAAAATGATCCAAGTGGTTATAGGTACATTAGTCCTACCCTGAGGCTTGAGAGCAACTTCTGAAGGGAATGCAAATGCTTGACTGATTCCAGCTTTGATATGTGTGGGATTGTCACAGGACTGCAGGCAGTGCACACACACCCTCTTCAGGAATCACGTGCTCTTAGGGGCCAGTTTACCCCACCTGTGGGCTGAAACACCCGTGTACAATTTGTACCCTTAGGTAGTATTGGACATATGTTTTTTTTAAGTGTCTGAGCATGGCTCAGTCTAGAAATTCTTCTCAATTCCTTGCCTATAATTTAATTTTCATACATACTGGACAGATCAAGATTTGCACAAACATGAACTTCAGTCGTAGGCTAAAATTTTCTCATACAAAGTACCAAAATTTAATATAGGTGCAGAACACAGATTATGGAGTTTCTGTTAGATTCTTTTCCCACTAACTTATGAATACAGCTAACTATGTGAAGTGATCTTAACTTTCTTCTTGAAGATGAGAGAGGGAGATTGTGAAGAACATACTTGAGTCTACAAAGATTTTTACATAAGAATCAAGTCCACTGGATGAATTTCAAATTTTGTCCTGGAAGGTAAGTGCTTTAGACCTCTTACCAGCACTAGGCATAAATTAAGTTGTGAATTGCAATGTTTAGTAAAATTAAATTTATTTTTAAACTGTATTTAAAGGATGATGTTGTGAATAAGGTGGAAAAACCCACAACAGATCTTTTCCCAGTAGGTTTCCTGACAAAGGAAGTTTCTTCTTGACCATCAGAACCAACAGCTTGATAAAAAGCATCCTAAATACCACATTTTCTCTACCATATCTACAGGGACTGTAAGAAAAATAGGCTTAGCCCAAGTATTGGAGAGCAGGTCACATTTTGTGACCTGTGGCCTTCCCCACTATTTAGGATCATCTTTTGGACTGAAGTTTGAGAAGTTCTTTCCAGAACTTAGATGAGGTGGTGGGCATTTTTACAGCACAGGTCATTTTAGTATTAAAATTATTGCTTAGAGTACTTAGAGTCTATTGAGAGTGCTGGAAGAATAATAATCTTAGGCAATGCTGATAAATTAAAAATAAAACCTGGCTTTAGAAGTTGCTCAGAGGAGCTTGTTAATCTTTAAATTTTCCCAAAATTAAATATCAAATTATTGCTAATGCCTGGCATCCTTTGTAGGAATGTAATTCAGATACACTCATCAAAAGAGCTCATAACATTAGAGGGGTGATGGTTTTATCTTCCATAGAATTATTCCACACTATTGGTGTTTCTTGGCAGACTGACATGTTTTCACTTGACATTGCTATAACCTCTGGGAAAGAAAGCCCTGCCTTTCTGTGAATAATTCATTAGTGAGCCATCACACTGAAGTATTCCCTTCTTTTGAGGAAGGACGAGAGGGATACCAAAGCTACTTGTTTGGGATTTTTTTTTACCTTTACTTTTTTTAAAGTTCCCTTGCAGTCTTAACACTTCCTAAGTATTCTTCCATAGCAAGCTTCTCTCCCAACATAGACCTAACTCTCAGCTCTGATCTTTTGGTTTGTAAATTAAACCATATAATTTTTCCAAAGGGTTCTGGATCAGAGCAGTGGAAAGCTGCTGATGCAATGTAACCTCTCTGAGAGTGCTGGATTGTCTGGAACTGGACAAAAATGCCAGTAAATCAAACTTTCAGAAATCCAGCTGAGAAGCATGGCTGTTTAGTAAAATGTGCTAAAATATATTTTGTAATGTCTATGTAGACTTACATTGCTAGCAGTGAGCACGCAGACATGTATAACACTTGTGGCAGGACCGGGGAAAGGTGGCCTTTCATATTTGACCAGAGAATGGAGGGCTCAGCATTCACAGGCATGTTTAAAGCAGTGGTGAAAATGTTTACATGTAGTTTGTTTGTTTGTCTTATTTTTGAAGTGTAAAAAGCCTGTATCTTCCCTTTACCTTGATAAATGTCCCTATTACTAGTAATAATTTTAAGAAACAAGTTGAAACAAAAGGCCCTGTATGACTTTTTTAAAAGTTTATTTTAGGTAAGCCTTTTTTACGTGTCCTATTTGAAAGCTCTAGCGATGACTTTTTCCCTAAAATTGTATCAATAGTAGGTATTCACTTTATACTTTACTTTTTCACTTCTAATGTGTATTTTTTCATGTCTGCTAGAAAAGCTTGACTCTCAGTTTAAAGCATGTTCTTGATAACAGACAGGCAAGGGCTGATGAGCCGTTCTTCTATTCTTATGTGCAATATCTTGGGTATTTGAAGGGCTCTTTAGTGATCCCTTCCCCTAAGAAGTTCAAATAATTCCTGGTCTTTTATTAATCTGTCAGAGCAGGGGTTGCTTCTGAATTTATCTTGGTATTTCTGTCTGAAACAGCTGTGCAGCCTATGCTTCAAATTGCCAGCATTAAATCAACATAGCTTTCCTCCTCATTCTTCATCAATTTGTCATATAGATAAGCCCACTACCTGCACTAGCAATCTTCCATTATCCACGGTTCTTGCTGGTTTCTTCCATATACTCCCATCAACACCCACAAAGGCTTTTTACCCTCAGATATATTCTGTCTTTCTCTCTTAAGGTTTTTTAACTCCACTGCATAAGACTATGCCTACAGATAGCTAATGACTCTAAAAATTGATCATGGCATATGACTTGTTTTGCCAGTGATACAGTTAGGTGATTTGGACTTTAATATCTTGAGATCGCATAAAGGAAATTAAAAAATTATAAATCAGATAAAAAGAAAAAAAAGTCACAAGAAAAATGCGTCTTGATGATTTTTTTATTTATGGAAACTCACATCCAGATTTCTTTTCTAATTATTGAGCCTGTATATACTGAAAATGTACACATTTGAGGAATATAAATGAAAACACCATACCTTCCATCATGCACTGTGCAGAAAGTGTCCTTCATGATCAGATTTTTATCCCATGAAATTTAATCTTCATTCACATTCTTCTGGGTTTTTTCATATATTTGCCTGTCTTTAAATGTGCTTTTGTGACATGTGTATATGTAACCTCCATAACTAAGATGTGCTTATTTGCATTGTAAAAGAGTAAAGCGTTTCCAGTGCCAGTGTTATAATGAATACTGTATTTAAAAGATCATGCCTCATTTTTCCATGTGCTGTATCGCAGCAGTGTTGTAGTCTGTCCTGATATTTCACTGTATAAATTAAGACAGCTAGGGGAGGGAGAAGAAAAGCAGCAGATATAGGTTAAGTGACCTGTTCCATATCGCAACACACAACTTTGACAGCATGAGAAGTAGATTCCTAGCCCAACCTATTAAATAAGGAGTCATCAGAAATGTAGTCCTGATTTTTAGGAAGAGGTGAGGTGATTGGAATTGCCTTGAATTTTATCTCTATCCTTTTTGTGCCTCTCTACAGAAATAATTATAACTATATACAGTGGCTGTTGTAAACCTCTTTGAAATGGTTTTCAGAAACTACTGCTTCCAGTTGTCATTTCAGAATGTTTTTCTAAAATGGAAAAAATGAAAACTAATTTTTTTTTGCATAGGAAGAAAGACATTTCAAAGACTTGCTGCTTTTGCTCTCTTAGAGCTCAAGAATAAGTTGAAAAGGAACATATATTTTTCAATGTGTAACTCCATACATGGAGATATTGCATGCTAAGAAAAGAAATGCTAGACTTTTTTAGAAGGAATAGATTTATTTGCAAAGGAAAAATTTAGCAAAATAATCAAAATACCTGCAGAAAAAAATAATTAAGAATAGAACAAATGGAGACGCCTTTAAAAATGTTGTGCAAGGTGTTTACAAATAAATACTTTAAAGGAGGTGAATGCTATTTCAAATCAGACAGAAGCTGCTGGTTCCCTTTGCTTCCCTCTCGCTGCTGCGGGTGCCCCAGGCTTTTTCCTCTAGTGCAGCTGTGCTGCACTGAAACAAATGGCACTTCCTGGGGACTACATCTTTAGTTACTGGTACAAGAGTCATCGTAATGTGCAATGGGATATTTCAATAATGCTTTCAAATAGCTATTAAAACACAGCACTGCATAATAAAATCACAACTGCATGCTTGCAGATAGAGCTACCAGTGACACAGCTACCTATGTTTTATTCCCTTCAAAAACGAGCTACCAGAAAAATTGTAGGGCTGCAAGGAAAGGTGTGAAAAAACCCCAGATGCTCAGTGGTGTAGTCTCACTGCTGTCTGTCTTCCCATCTCCCTCCCAGCTTTCTGTTTTGGCTTACAGTCTCACAAATACTGAGTTTTCATAGATCAACTATTTTTTGCCTCACGTCAAGGGGAATGCTTAACAATGTGAAATGTGGATAAGCTGATTCAAATTATGCCTATGTCTTTAAAAAGATTCCAGTTATACCCTGTACAAAGTAAACATCTTGACTGGGAGAGTGGAAGATGACCTGCATTAACAGAATGCTTTGCCTTTTCCATAACAAAGGCCTCTTAATTTAGGATTTGTGCATTAAAGCAGGGGTAAACCCAAATGATGATTGCTGCATCGTAAAGCTCACAGCCTGTTCTGCGGGATAGAAATCAATAGGATAAAGAAAAACGTTAATGTTGAAAAATTGTAGCATAATGTTCCTTTCTCTTTCCTAATATTCCACAGTAAATATTAAAAAGGAATCACATTTAAGCTGACTCTAGTGCAACACGTGTTCCTGGCTTCTCAGGACCTCAAGTGGGACACACAGAATTTATCTGCCAAGGACTCTGCAGCTGTGGAGGCTGTTGATCTCAAAAGTGGTGAAGGACTCCTCGCCTAACTCTAAGGACTTGTGAGTCAGGATAAGATGGTATTGTGTCAAGGTACTGAGATACCCAGTAAAGAGTAGTGTACATCTCTTGGAGCAAGTAAATGGACTTAAAAGTTTTTCTAGGTGCTTAGAAACTGAGCTCCACAACAGCCAACAGAATGTGGTCCTAGGCTTTTCTATTTTCATAGCTTTGTGCTTTTTGGTCATTCTGCCCTTAAATACAGTTTGCAGCTTGTCACATTTTTAATTTGAGGAGTTAAACTTGTTATCCTGGATCCATCAAGTTGTATCTGTCATATGAACAGGAGAAAAGTAGCACTTCAAACAGCAGCATGTATTTCAAGCACACCCTGTATACTCATAAAATGTTTGAATTTAGGATCTTTCCAATGACAGCCATGACTGCCTTGTTTAATGTTAGGCTTCTGGAAGATCCTTTCCTAGCTAATGTTGTTTACCTACCTGTCCCTTAAAGAGAAAGGAGACACAGGTCTTGCATTTGGGTTACCCCCTCTCCAGCTGGAAACATTGTGTAGTATATTCTTTATGGTACTTTCTACAGAGTACGTGGTACCTGTTCAGTATGCCAAGACCACTTGTATTGCTTTGTTTTCATGGCTCATGACATTTGTCCAACCATGTACAATCAAATCTTTCTGAAATATCTTAATTTTGCAACAGAATTTCAGTCTCATCTTGCATTCTGTACTATTTATTTTGTCATCAGAACTGTTAAAATTCTTAGTAAGTGATTTGGCACTGTCTATTCATTAGCCAGTTTATTTGGGAAGAATTATGATTATCTCCTAGATATTTCCATCATATTTTTTCAAAACACAGCATTTGGCTCTACACTATTTGAACAAATCAGTGATTGAAATCTGAACTATAGGCTGCTCTGATAGAAAGTATATTCTGGTTTTGTTTTCTGCTTGGGGAGGAATCAGGTTTCAGCTCAAATGGTCATGGTTGTCCCTCTGTATTTTGTTTCTGGTAGGTTGTTCTACAAGCCTGTAGAGGCATGTTACAGGATAAAAGCCTCCTGAGCACATCCTAAGTATTTTGATGTGTATATATTTGATAGAGATGTAGATTTGCTGGGTTAGAGTATTTGTAATTTCAAGGTTTTTAATTTCCTTATAGTTTGGATAGGATTGTTGTGTGTCAGGAAATAAATGTCTGTCTCTATCTTCAACTGACTCTTTGCATTAGTGTAAGGAAATTATTCTCATAAAGATGTCTGGGAAAAGTAGTCTCCTTTGATCCCTTAGTACCTTGAAGGTGTCTCTTAAATTCATCAATTTCTTTATAAATGTATGTGAATACTAAGACTGAAGATCAATATGTTTGGGCAAGTTAAGAGCTACTGGAAAGGGGACAGTGGACAGTCAGATTCAGCATAAGTGGGACTAGAGGTGGGAACTACTGCTTTTTATATTGAAAGCCATACCTAATTTTCTTCTGATGATTTGTGTAATTTCAAAACTGTGATTTTAAAGGTGAAACTTCCTATGGAGCTGTCAAAATCTTATAGTTCACATTTCTGAAATAATCAAATTACATCTTCTTATACATAACTGTAGGGACTGAGGTGCTTTTCACATGTAGTATTGCGCTTAACACAAAAACAAATGTTAATGCGACTATCAGTACAGGACCAAACTTTATCTGAGATCTGGGGTGTTGCCATGGCAATTCCAATTGTTGGAAAAAAATCCTCTTTTGTGCTTCATTCTGACATTATATTGCAAAATGATGATTATGAAGAAACATGCAACCAAAAAGGGGGGGGAAAATTCCTTTTTGAAGATGTAAAACATACTTTCTATCACATTTACTTTTTCTGAAACACTGAGTGTGTGCCGGGATTGTTATGAGCTGTATTTTTTGCAGATTCAGATACATTGTTATTTCTCAAGCTGCCATAATAATACTCAATGTTATTTCTCCCAAATGTAATAATCAACATAATAAGGAACTCAGAGACATATATCCCATTTCCTATGCAAAATATCTATTTCTAGTATGTTACACTGCAGATGTGGCCCTTTTGCTTTTAACAATACTGCCTATGTTGGTTGAAGCATATCTAAAATAGAGATCTTTGTTAAGTTATTTATATATAGCGGCTCTATAATCTATGTATAATAGAATAGCTCATAATAGCCAATAGATCAGTCATTTCTGTTTAGTTATAAAATTGTTTTTCTACTAGTACATCTTGCTGTGAGAAAATTGATATGGCTATTACCTGTTTTTTCCTAAATCAATACACGACAAGCTTTAAATAAATAAATAATAACACACCCTGCACTCCCTCAAAAAACCCCAACAGCCAAACAACAAAACCACACAATACTTCCCAAAAAGAAACAAATGAAGTACAGTTAAAATGTGGTTTGCACTGCAATTCATGCTGAAGTTGATTGTGCATTCTTTTATGTAGGAAATGTGTAAAATGGGAAACATTTCCAGAAGAGAACTAATTCTTGCAGTGCTGCATTGCTGCTTTATAAATAAATCATTGTCCTTTCTCTATTGATCACTGGAACAATCCAGTCGAAGAATGCTGACTTAGTGCAGCCCTTCGCAGGATGGCTGGATTGAGAGAAAAAGCCGGGAAGTGGGACCCAGCAGCAGGGAATAGGGAAAATGTCTCACTGCTTGGAGATAAGGTTTGGTGCATGAAATCCTTGAGTTATCTTTTACCTCCAATAAAACTTAACAAAGCAGCTGATTTCTACAAGACTTTCTGTTTGTCTTTATTTCCATAATGTAATTGTTCAGGGAAAATTAGATATCAAAGAATATTAATTATAATTAGTGGATACCGAAAGTCTGTGTATAAGGTATTGTGATTTTTTTTTTGAGAACACACCAAAAAAGACCCTCCAAATTTAAATAATAATCCCAATTACAATATTTATTTGTCAAGGAATAAGGGCTCAGATCATCCAGAAACACTTTTGAATTAGTAGATGCTCAGAAATAGTACTGCATTCCTGTGAGTTGAGGTGGAATCTGAATTTTATTTGGTTATCACATAACCAAGATCACAGCTTGCCAATCTGACAGTTTGATGATGTCTGATTTGTCAGGACTTCTGGTATCAAGCCGCAAGGCTTTTCTGGGAATGGGAGTAGCCTGTTACAGTGAGGAGCTGGGAAATACTATCTGGGTTTGCATGTCTGACCATTAAGATCAGCGTTGGATCTGAGAGGCATATGCTTTTCAAAACCTGGCTTTCACCAAAGCCTGTGGTAGGCATTCATAGCAAGAATGTTCACTCATAGTGTTGTTGTCCAGAACTTCCAGCTAGCTCTAGAATATCAAGTTCTTTTTTTCATAAAATAAGATTTACTGGTAGATGCAGCACTCAGCTGATGGCAGGTTATTCAGGGCCATGGTGATGCATTGCTTTTAGGGAGTGTTGTCATCACATTATTTTTTTCTGTTTCTCATTAATTACGAATACTTCCAGGATGCAGGTCTGTAAAATGTAATTATTTATTCCGCTGGGTGTTTTATCTCTAGTGCTGCAATCAGAGGCAGCACATGCTGCTGTATCCTCATCAGTGTGCAGTTGGGTGGCTAACGGGAAGCAAAGTGACTTGCAAAAGATTTTCTTGCCTACAATCGAGGTGTAGGGCATGGAGCAGAACAGCTCGATGTGAGGAGTTGTGGACTTGAATGCACAAATTGATCTGGATTGCCTCGGTTGTGCAGGGGGGGCTGGGACTCCTGTTCCCGGTGCTGCCCGCGAGGTGCGGCTGTGGGGCAGTGTGGACCCACCCGATCAGCTCCCTGCTCAATGCGCAGTGGACAGCAAAACTTCCCCCAGCTTGAATGACGAACCTGGGCCGAAAGGACTACAGGGGACAAATCTGGAGGTGCAGAAAGAGACAAGACGTGTCGGTGTTGCTAACATGGCAGAAAGCGCCTGGCACAGCCTTAGTTTCCGTTGGGCTAACAGCGGATAGACTTTCCCTTTCCTCTCTCAGTGCCCCAGTAGCAGTCCGTTCGTGCCTTCTGTAGGATACTGAAAGGCCTATGATTAACATGAACATAATAAACCATGAAGCATTCTGTTATGAGAAATAATGCGATCTATTAAACAAACAAAAACCCCGGTGGTGTTTGTTACTACTCCTGTGTTTGACCGGCTCCCTCTTCCAGCTGGAGCGGAGCCTGACCGCTGGCCACTAGATGCCACTGTTGTATAAGGACGTGTTGGGCGTAGTGACTTAGACAATAAGTAATTTACTTAGAGAACATGTATGTGTATAATTAGGAGTCATCAATGTCTTTCTTTTAAAATAAAATAAGTTTACCATATCTAATTAGATATTTCTTATAAGATGGATTTCATTCTAATTGGGTAAAGCAATGCTACTGGTTTAAAATACAGCAAAGGATGTATTTGTATTCACTTTCACAGTTTCCATATTTTTTTAGTCTTTGCAATAAATGGATCTGATTACACCTTTTAAATCGATGTTCTCTCAAACTGGTATGACATAAATGATTGTTCTGTCATTGTGATTTTACTGCCATTGTTTTCAGCATGTGAGCTTTTTTAGTGATATCTCTCTTAATCTCATTCTATCATTCCATATCCTCCTGATTGTGATCTTGAATCTGCATGTTCTTTCCATCCAAACTGAACTAATCTATTTAAAGAGCCAACAATGGCCACCATGCACGACTCTGGCTTGGCCATGGCAGCACAGGCTTTCCAGCAGCAGCGAGCTCAGTAATCCACAGCTAATGAACCAGGGCTCCAAAATGTCCATTGTGCAAGGGGCTTCTTTAAAAGCTCACATTTCATGTAGCTCAGTGTTGCCAATGGAAAATCTAGATTTTGCAGATGTACTATATTCAGCCCAGGTAAAGTTCAAATTCTGTGTTTTTTGCTGGGAAAATGAATGCCTTTAAGCTTCAGTAGGAATTCAGAAGACACAGGCTAGACAGAGTCACACCCGGCATGGGCAAGGCTTACAGCCCTTCCCAAAGCAATGTTGTTAGTGCCTGAATGCGCTTCACCAAAAGTGAGTTCGGGATTTTCCCACCAAAATACTGTGGCACATGCTAATGTAAGAATTATGCTCATTTTGCAGTTCTTTCAAATCGTGGGAGTTTTGATACATGTGGTCTTCCCCAGATCAGCTCTGGCCATGCCATGCTGGAACACTGACCACTTACAGCTTATGAGGGCTCCCATCAGGCCATTCCTGCCTCTGTCCGACACGTGAGCCACTCCTGTGTTTCCCAATTATGATTCGAACTTGTCTATTCAATCTTGATGGTGTCTTTCAAATTACTTTAAATTATCTTCTGAAAAAAGCTACTCCTGCAACAAAACAATGGCAAAGTGATTTTAGAATAATTTTCGGATTGTAGTTTATAACTGCATTATACCTCAGAAATAGCTGTCTATCTGTCTTAGTGGGCATGGCTTTCTCTGCTACCCCTATCTCTCATATATCAAATTATGGATTATTATACAAAAGTTGTATCTCTGTCTTATTTATTGAAGTGTTGGTTCACTAAATAAAGGATCTCAACAATGATTTGATCTGGCTGAAAACCTGCTTGAAAAATATATATTTCAGGAAAAGGTTTTCAACAAGCTCTGTTTCTGAAGCTAAAGTACTTCAATTCCCAATGACCAAATTCATTAAAATATAAATTAGTCTAAAGAAACATATGAATCACAATGGTATATTTGCATATCATCTATTTGGTGTGAATATAACAGTTTTGTCATGTAGACTAACTGCTACTGCAATCTTCACAACCGCATAGTTGAATAAATGACTGTGGGGTGAATGAGAAAGCAAAGAGGACAAGGATGAAATTCTTTTCTGCTGAATGGGAAAGAATACTGCAGAATTCTGCAATTGAAATTAAAACCTATGTTAAACCAGTTTCCTTCACTAAGGCATATTTTAGCTAATCAATTAGCATTGACTGTCTCAGTATTCTAATACTTGGAAAGGATTTAAGGAACTGTCATGTTTTGTTTGTATTTTCAGAATTGTAGATAATTAGTGATTATAGCAACAAGAGTGAATATCATCTAAGAAATACAGGTGAAGGGTGATCAGGCTGGATGGAACAAGAATGTCATATCAGGGAAGTTAAATGATCCACCTGTGGTAAGACCTTTGCATCCTCAAAAGGCAGAAACAGAAATTTCTCATAAAATTTGACCTGTTGTTCTGTAAGTAATATATCCAAGACTCCAATACAGAGTATCTTGTCAATTCCTTTTAATAAATGAAGCTGAACTCATACAGCAGTTTCTCTGATCTGTACCAGTTCTCTGCTCTGCGCTTTCACGTGTATTTCAGTGAATTGCTGATACACTTGGCTAGTGAGTTTTCTGTGACTTCAAAGCCAAGTCTTTCACTTTGCCTTGTATAAAACATGCCCAGAAGCTGGATTCTGAAGAAAATAAGTAGGGAGAAAAATATTGATTTTAGGTGTTAGGATAATCTAAGAAAAATGGTTCAAAAGTAAAAGGGGAAGGGGAACTCTTTTTTCTTGATTTTTTTTTTTTTAAATTTGCCATTTTGTGCAAATACTTCCCAGAAAATTCTTTTGTAGTGAAGGAATTAGCTCCTTATAAATGCAAACAATAACTGCAAATATTGCACTTGTGACACCCAGAATATACTGTGACATTCTTCTTAAGAGATGCTATTCTACATCTCTTCTTCCTCTTTCCAGGGGAAAAGAGGAAGAATGGATGTTGCTCTTCAAGAATGATGGACATCAGATTCATTGTTGGATTTTCTGAAAAGCCTTATGGTTGGTATCATAGAGCACAAACTGGATTAGCTCTAATGTAATTTGTTAGCTTTTGTGATACGACTCAATGTATGTCATTGTGCATTGCTCTGATGAAGTGATGTTAGGAAGACCGTCTAAAGAGCCAAATAGTCCTGGATTTATGCCCTTTGTAGAAGTGACTAAGACATTTGGATCCTATAGGGCAATAGACCTTTATACTTCTAAATCACCTAGAATACCTTTGAAAATTTGACCTTTAATACAGTCCCATCTTCTAAACGGCTTCAGGGGTCATCCCAGCGTTTCCAGATAAATATGGAGACAAATAATATGAGGAACTGCTGAGATGTGAAAAAAAAAAGAAAGTTCCATGACTAAAGCTATATATGCATAATGCAATTTTACTGTATTATCATATCCCACAAGTTCTTCAGTCACATGAGAACATGAAGCATGTAACTAACCTAAGTGTGACTATTCCTACTCTTTAGGAAAATAATTCAATAACTCATTGACCCCCCATTTCTTAAGCTTACTGTCTAAAATACCTTTCTTGTTTCTCTTGATATTGTCAAATTTTTCATAAGTGGAAGAATTTTTAATATTCCACTTGCTGGCATTTGAAATCAGCCTGAAATAGACAATTTTATGAGAGTTTTATAAACTTCATTTAAACTGAATCCAAGGAAATGGGGAAAAAAGTATTGCAGATGAGTAATTTTTAAGGAATTGGGAGGAAGAGACACTATTATGTAAAGGAATGTTTAGTATCAAAGCATATAAATAGCTTTAGCTGACAGCAGAACAATAACTTCAAAAGTTCACAAATTATTCTCAAATTTTGATAGAAAAGGAAGCTAGAAAAAGGAAGCTAGATTTATTCCATTCTGAAGATAAGAAAGGCTGGTTTAATTGTGATTTTTAAGGATTTTTCAGACATGCTTAACTTTTTATTTCAATGTTTTTAATAGTGATTTGCACTAATAAAATCTAGGTGCAAGTGAGTGCTGATGAATCTGTATTGAAGTTAAATGAATAGTTGAAAATGTCTATGAATATTCATTTAAATTGAGAAATGAACTCCAAATTGATCATGCCTATGACTTTGTAACTTTGCTCTCTATGAGCATACATGCACTTAATATTAACTTTCATGAATATTTGCAAAAGCAAATTTTCAATTAGATATTTCAAATACTTGAAGAAAATAATTTTTCAGGAATATATTTAACTGTGAGATGTATTTCACATCATGCTGTCTGATATTTGTGATCTCTTCTGTGGGACTGCTTATCTGAAGGCCTCCAGGAAGGTTTTAGCTGGATGGGACACTTCAGAGAACCTTCACCTTGTGAATTAGGATTCATCAAGAAGCAGAAACAAATTAGAATATACAAAAAAATAAGAAATTGTGCAGGTTTCAAATTTCCATTTGAGGAATTAAAAAAAAATATATTGAACATTGTATTTCAGCATGAAGTGAACCTTAGGGGCCAATTTCTCCTCACTTGTGCTGTCAGGACATGATCACGGGCAAGTTCAGTGACTATGTTCAAACAGGATAATTTTAAGAAAGTGATTGGTTGGTTTTTTTAAACATTAAAGACAAGAATCATGACAGAATGCAATGGCTGGTAGTCTGGGGTAGTTTAGAAAAAGTGGCATACATGCAATTACTGTCATTGGAGCTTCAAAATGGGTTGTGTAGTTTCAATTAGAAGCTGACTTTACATATGAATTCCTAGATTTAATAGAATGTTTGTATAAAACTGTTCTCATGGTGTATCCTGTTTAAACATAATCTAGAGCCTGTTGTGACTTGCAGGAAGAACTGAAGCCAGAAAGAACATTCTTCCTAAGGAATACAATAGAAATGACTGCTTGGTGAATCTTCCATATCAGGAGAAGAAACCAACACCAGCAGGTGAGTTGGGAGGACGGGGTGTGGCCTACATGGCACACATACTTTTGTATTCCTAGAAACAAGGAGAAGAAGGACAGATGCTTGACCCCTCCATGGATGCAGCAGGATAAGTTCTGGCCTGAGCTGCACTGCACAGGGAGGCTCAGAGGAGAAGCTGCTGGCAGCGTGCAGAGCTGACCCCAGGACCCCACGGGGAAGGTGAGCTCACCCACCTCGAATGAGGGAAAGGGGCTGCTCAGGGGGAATGGCCTGAGCGAGGTTTGCTCAGGATTTGGCAGCCCCTTGTAGTGCTTGTCTTGCCAGGGAGGAGCAGTCCTTATCGATAACTGCAGTCTAGGAATGCCCTTGTTAATTTTAGTTTAGTTTTTATTTTGTGAGTTTATCCACTGTTGTGCGCAAGAGTCTAACCACTTATTTTGCTGGACTAAATGGGTCCTGATTTAATCTTTTACCTTGACAACTGAAAGGCATATTCCCTATGCCTGATCCAGTGCACTTTCTTACTGGCAGAGCAAAGAAATACACACACACAAGTATTCCTTTGGAGCAGGGGAGTGGTTTCCCACCTAGGTACTTGAGTCAACTTGAGGGCAGGTAACACGCAGTTCTGGGTCAGTCTCCTTCAGCAGGAACAGCCAGTGCCTCTAACAAGCAGCAGGGGAGGGGGAGATTGTTTATGATGCATAAGGTACCATGAGAGGGTCATACAACTCAAAAGAAATTGAATCAGGTTTTTGAAACTGAGACAACCAAGATTTTCAGTTTGAAAGCTTTTGCTTGTGAAGGTGTTGAGTATCTTGAATCCCATGTTGTAATACTTTGCAAGCTAAAATATTATTTGTTAGAAGAAATTTGTGAGTAATTTAAACCCAGGGATTATTTGAGGAGTTTTCCAAGTGATTTTTAGATAATTTAAAAACAAGAAAGAAGGATGAATAAATTATTTTGTTACATATTCCTTCTTTATCTCTAGTTTGGATAGTGAGGGAATCTGGCCCCAGTGCCTAGAGGGCATACATGCCAAGGATTGCATTTCCTGTGTAAAAGCTATACAATGTGATAACACAGTTGTACTGCATATTCAGTTTTGATATGTAACCTTTTAAATAAATTGGAATACTCTTTGTGCCTATACTGGCACACACGGAGAGATCATAAACAATAATTTTGTAAAGGTCACTTCCTCACTAAGCGCTTGAGCTCATGGCAAGAGCAGCACAGGACTATTAAAGGACCTTTATGCTTCTATTGTTTGGTGTCTGTTAATATTTTTGCAGCTTTGAAGCTCTGTTTAATATAAAGGCTGTGTAGCCTGTCATGCCATGGGTCTGTCTGTGCAGCCCTGTGCCGTGAGTCCCTGGGCTGCCTCCCTGTGCTGCAGGGCTGGCAGCGAGTACCCACTGGCTGTAGGATCCGGGGTTGCTCGAGGAGGCGGCGTGGAGCAGCATGCCCGAGGCTGGCAGCATCCTTCCTGCTGCGGGTGAGGGGGAACACGGCAGGATCCAAACGGTGGAGGCTTTTGTGTCAGTAGCGTCTCCAAACAACCAGGTATCAGGAACCTGGGCAATATATGACTGCCAACAGTGGCTGAGGGACCTGCACAAGGTGAGAGGTACAAGGTGCTTGCCAAGCTCAGTTCAGCTGCGTAGCATATTGCTCAGGTTTTCCTGCTGCTGCCCTTCTAAGGTGCTAATGAAGTTGTTGGTTGAGTCATTTTTTTTGGTCCAGTGGGAAGCTTGTTCTCTTGGTCTTGCTTGTCTCCAGCAAAATACTTTGTCTCAGAGGAAATGTTTGGAAGTTTATAGTTCGTCCAGCCAACATTAAACCCACATATATCTGCTGGTCTTTAGAAACAAAAGCACATTTTATTACAAACTCCCTTTATGTAATACCCATTGGGCTGTTCTTTCCTGTGATTGACAGGATAGTCTAAATCAATATCCTTTTATTTTCAGATCTCTATTATTTTGAGGAAATCCACATCTGTCTTGCTGACAGTGTAGGGGAAAGTTATTCACCACTGTAGTGATACCAGAGGACATCCTCAGCAGGGTAAGTGGAGTCTATCTGGTGTCATTAAAATAGCCCTTAGACTGTGAATGTGGGTGGTATTTGCAGGGGGGAGTTGAGTAGGAGGCTGAGATTGTGCATTTTAACCCCAACAAGATGTTTTCTCCCACTGCTGCCTGCTGGTGTAAAGGCACTGTGGCTCGTAGAAAGAACAGCATGTTTGTAAGGATATTGGCAATATACAAAGGTGTTGTACTACAAAACACCACAGTGTGCCTGGAGAAAGGATGCTTGATGTTGTAGGCCTGGCCTCTCCAGAGGGCAGAGGTTGGTGCTGCCTGCCATAGGAGGTGGCTTGTGGGGACACTCCCATGCCCGCTCTGCCACAGCTGGAAATGCCCAATCCCAGACACAGTGCTACGCAGAGCTGGGGGGACAGCCCAGCTACTCACCAGCTTCTGTGCTGGCATCCGTGCTGCTGTGGTGTTTATTCAATACCTAGAATTTTGTTTAAAATTATTTCACTTCTCTCTGAGTGAGAAGCCCTTGAATGTATGATTCAAAGCTTTGATTTTCTCTTCTGTGGAAGACCTGTGCCTAACACCTGTCTGTGATCTTGGGGAGGTTACATGCACTCAACAACAGATATGTCAGCCTGAAAGTTTAAATTACTCAGGTATCTCTTATCCTGGAAAATCTCTTCACCATTTCTGTGGGCAAGCTGATAAAAATCCGTATTTCCCAGATTTAAAGTATCAGTGAGAGTTTGTTTCTAGCCCCTCCTGCATTAATAGATTGCCAATTTTATGGGCTTCTTAATAACTCACCTAAATTTTAACACATTTGCATGACAGAATTTTAAGGAAGGTCATAACATTTTAAAAGTATGTATTTGTACTTGTTTCACATCACTCCACAAACTGTAACTGTTTTTTTTCTCAAGCTGATGCATTGTAGCTAGTAATTTTACTCCTTTGGCAGCATTTGTCTGACCTTCTCTACTTTACCCTGTTCCCTGAATCGAAAAGAATTTTTGGTAAGATACTACATAGTCTTCCCAGAAAAGGGATAGAACTTCAATCTCATAATAAGGAATAAAAGATGTAATTTCCCTTGTGATTGATAAGCATAATTTGTAAATTAACCTGCTTTATGGAATGCTGAAAAATGGTTGGAGCAGTTAAAAAAATGAATTGAATATGGAGCAAATAGATTCCCATAAGAAAGAATATAAATTTGTGAATGTAGAATACAAAATTATTTATAGACCTTAAATGAACAAATTAATTTGGCTGACATTACCTTCAATTTACATAGAAACCATCTTTCACATTTCCGTGTAGACCATTTTCTATGTTCTGCTGTGACTGAGGGAAAAACAAAGCACATGAGTCCTTTAAGGCAAGAGGAAAACATCCCGAAAGTCATTTTAACTGATTCCAAGAGTTGTGCAGTGGGCAGACATTCAGGGAATGACAAAGACGCGTGCAGAGAGGGAGACAGCGATGCCAGGGAAACAGCTGGTGTCTGAAAAGCCCAGTTTGCCATTCCCGTTCTTGCTCTGCATGGAGGCTGGGGTGGGGCCGTTTGCTGATCATGCCGGGCTCTAGCAAGGACACTGCTGTGGAGATGCTGGTCTGAGACTCATGGCTTGTGCAGCCCCAACCAGCTGGGATCAAGTACAGCAAAACCAGACCTAATTCCACACTGCCATGGAGAGTTGTAAAGCCAGTTTCTTGCTTGACCACATGGACTCAGTGGGAATGCCTGTATTAAGGAAATGTCTCTGGGGTGGGTTTGTTTCAGTTCTGCTCGCATGATAGACATTGCTCCTGGACTACAAGGACACATGTGGGCCCATCTGGATATTTCTGGTTCTTGTATCACAAGACTCTGAAGCAAATTTTTAGTTTGTGGACCTTTGTTTCTCTAATTTTTTCTGAGCACCCTGAAGCTGAGCAGCTGGTGAAAGCCAAAGGTGTGTATTGAAGACACCAGTGGCACAAACAAACCACAGCATGGTTATGTTATGTCATAACAGTATCCAGCACATTTCTTGTGCAGGAGGACCTGTGTGAACATCTCAGTAGGTGCAGCTGAATTGCACAAGCAGAGTCCAGCTCCTGAGCCCCACTGAATGTCTGCGAACAGCCACAGGCTGATTTAGAGGCCAGGGATGGTGACTGCCTGATTCCTCCTCTTTGTTCTCCATCCTTCCCCATCTTCTTGGTGAGAAGTGTAGTGTAAGAAACACCCATTTACTCTTCCTAGATCCAATTGTAACTAATCCATAATGAGACATGCCAGTATCCTTTCTTCTTACTCAGGCACATAAAACACCGAGTTTTTCCATGCTTAAAAACTAACTGGGTTGAGCCTTGCATTGTTACGCTATGTGCCCAAGGGCAAAGTGCGAATACACCTAAAATTCAGGACCTCAATTTAACTCACTGTTATCAGGACATTTCAGACAGAGGATAGAGAATGGTGCACGAATCCAAAAGACGATATGTATTAAAAGTCTAATAAATGTTTCCGATTTCTTCCACAAGCATTTTTTGCAAAAAATCTTCTATCATGTTCTGTTTCGACATTGAAACTCAGTAGCAAACTATGTGAAATTGGCTATTCACATTAACTGTAGTCAGGGGAAGGAAACAATAGTGTGAAGATATTAGGAAGAGAGCAGCAGAGAAATAGGTTGCCCATTCTTCTTTCTTTCATCTCTTGCACAGTTTGGCAGAGAGTTCGGGAAGGGGCTTTTCGCCTCTTCAGGGAGAGACATAAACTTGGACCACACATTCTCAAACACTGCCAGCTTGTCATTCAGCTCATGCATTCAAGATGTTGCACATTAATAGCAGTCCCTGATGACTGGTGGATAGGGGTCTCTCCACCTATACAAAATAAGCCTCTTGGCACTACAAAGTACAAAAGAGGCCCATACAGGGAAAAAAATGCACTTGAGAACTGGTTTGGAGAAATTCTGCACAGATGCTCATGTGCAGATGCATATTTCAGATGGTTTTTTTCCTGATTAGCATGCAGCAAACTCACCTGTTTTGCTGCCTAGAGGAGTCACAGCAGACATGGAGAAACACCTGCGTGAGTTGAGTTCTGTCTCCCTGTGAATATGATTTCCACAGCACCCTAGTTCAATTGCTGTTCTGTGTAGCTACTGAGACCCTTTTCAGTCACCCTCTTGGCCATGCCTAAGCCAGCAAACACAGAGCAGTACTTTAGGATGGAGACAAAGCACAAACAGTGCAGGGAGCTGCATGTTGAGAAGAGAAGGGAATGAGTGTGTGGATTGATTACACAGGTGTGTTGGGGATGCATTGGGAATGCTCAGGCCAGATGGATTCTAGCAGGGCTGAGATAGGAGGACGAGCTCCCAGGACCTGCGCAAGAACCTAGCATTTGTGATCTGCAAATGATCTGACACTCAACACATGCACAGCTTTGCCTGAGGTCTGGTCATGGGATCCAAGAAAATGAACCTGGCTGTTTCCCCCCTCCCCTGCAGTGTGCTGGTTACACGTGTCTGCCATTAATTCTCACACTGAGCTCTACAGGCAGATCCTACACACGCAAGGGGAATAAATTTCCTTTGTGCTCTGCTCCATTGTAGTTTACTCCAATGGCAGAAAGCACAGCTCAGTTCTAACCATGTGTTTTGTAAAAATGAGCCTCAGGAGGAGAAAGTGGGGAGAGGGTTGCTTATACATGTGTCGGTATCTGATGCAATCCTCAGTGTGAGCCACGTTTTTCTGGATATTTCAGCATGTACTGAGAATGACACATGAGTAGTCCAAGCTATTTTCAGAACTGACAGTTTTCCTTTTCACTCCAACAATTGCTTCTTCAATACACTAGAGTATGCAAAGTGCTTCAATAAACTTTTAATTGGAAGTGGGAGTAACAGTGAAACTAAGGGAAAACTTCAGGCAAAATGAGAGCTGACCTCAGCTCATACCTGTTTTGAAGGTTTGTTGTTAACTTTTTGAAAGAAGCTGCACACCTTGGCATGTGTTGGTTTCTGGCAAGGATTTTCAGAAGAAGTACTTTCCAGGAGTCCTGAAACAGCCTAAGAAAGATTGGTTGTATGATGTTGTTGACCCGGGAAAGACCCAGCAGAAATCTGCTCAGATGGGAGCCATGGGCTAAAGCTGTCTGGATATGTTTTGATCTAAGCTCTCAGGCATTTCTCTAAAACAAAATATTCAAAATGTTCGAGACTTTCAAAAAATCTTCTCAGATCCTTACAGCTGAGAAGAGATTACAAGCAAAAGTCTCCAGATAAATCTGAGATGGATTTCGCTACAGTGGCTCTTTCATACTCTCTGACTGAAGTTTACTGGCTGACTTCAAGAACGCAAATATGCCAGCGAAGGGGTCTCTACTTTTTCTTAAGCTGTTCAAATCAGCTGGGGGTCTGAGGTGTGGTGGTGTATTTTCTAGGAACTTAATTTCTTTCTACTACCTTCCTGACAGAAGTAACCAATCTCTTTGGAGCTTGTAAAGTAAGGTGCATCCCACAGAGCTAATGCTATGTGCACTACTTGTAGAAAGGTATGTTTAACAAAAGATGCATTCTGGATGCACTCCAAATATCATTGCTATTGTTTAATTTCAGCTGCAGTTCTGCATCTGTTTAAGATAGTTTCAAAGATGATAATCTCACCAGACAGATACAAAATACAAAGCCGAAATTACGTTGCTCAATTATTTTGTTTACTAGCAGTGTTAAACTACTGTTTTTGTCTGAATCATGCAGAAGAGCTGTGATTTTTTAGCTTTAAGCTCCTCTGAAAATACAGCCGTTTAGCATCAGTTCCTATTTCTTTGCAGATTACGTTGTATGAATGAGTTTGATAGGAGTCACCATGGTGAGGAAAGGATAATGGAATTTCAGGTAAGGGTTCTCCATAATGAATTCATTCCTTACAGCATGTTAACACCCACCCATGGAATTAGGGACCTTTGTAACACAATGCAACAATTTACTAGACATCACAAAACACCAATTATAGAATTGGACTGAAATGGGCTGCCAAATCCTCTGTCGCTGATAAAAGAAGGATAGGTATAGTCATGCCAGCACATTTTAACTCCTTCCTAAAAATTCGCTTGGGTCTATTGTGAATGTCCTCAGTGATACAGTAGATTGACTGCAGTGCTATGTGTATGACATGAAAGTAAAATAAAATAAAAATGAATAGGTCATGAACAGCAGTGAATATGAACTCAATTTGGATCAGATTTATTTAAATAATTACAGCAGATTGTTAACTTTGAGAATCTCCTGATTTATGCAAGAGAAAATGAAAGAGATTTGGCTTCTATATTGTATATTTAGCTTGATAAAAGGCAGCCAGTCTGTATGGAAGAAGTGTGCAATTGAAGTTCCTCAGCTGATATTTTATAAAAGCACAATTAAATGTCACTACTTTACAAAGAACTCTTAAATCCTAAGACTGAATCTTGTCTGTTTTTACTGGTAGCACAGTACCAAACTGTAAGCAGAACTGAGCAGGATCTGACTTTCCATCACAGACAGTTAATAATTAAATCAAACATTATATTCAACAATAGAACATATGCATCAGCTTCTTTCAAATTGCATTTCCTTCCTGTTAGATCCATTAGTGTAAACCAGACTGCCTTTAGAAAACCCCTTATTGCTGCTGTCTTTCAGCACAGTTCCTGAAATGGATAATGTGGTGCATATTATGGGCAATTACACAGAACTCCCTAGTGACAGGGTTTTAGAGTTTCAGAATAAAACAGCTGGAACTACAGGGCTGTAAACTAATCGGAAAAAGAGACAATAGTAACACATTTAATGCACACTGTTAGAACATGGACAAAGACTAGATGTGAAATACTACGTATCACTATATCTACTGTATTGCACAGCATCTTCACTGCAAAATCCTGTTTAACTCTTGAAAGACAAGGCAGTAAAAAGCCAAAGATTTTTTCATGAACAAATTCATGCACAGCTCTATAACCTGAGCTAATTGGAAACATTAAAGGAAGAAGCCTTGATCCAGAGCCCTGGTTTTCTCTTAATGTCAGTGTAGTTTGAATCAAATCCAGAACTCTATTCAAAAATGATAATTTATTAATGAATGCATAATGAATATATACCTAGATATGCTAAGAACTATGTCTCCATCCCTCTTTTACTGTTTCAATACACTGAAAATTTAGCATTTGGGTTGCAAAAATTGCATTTACTCTTGGCTATATCTTGTATACTGCCAAATGCATAGTGTTTGATCCTCCATCAGTTTAAATTGATGGCAAAGCTCCCATTAATTTTAGTAATACAGCAGCGAATTTTTAGAGTAGCACATGCATCATTTGAAAGCACAATGACCATGATTACATGTGTAATCACAGTAATTGTGCACACAATTACCGGTTGGGTATCTAACTGCCTTTCAAAAATCAGTTGCTCTACTTGCATGTATACTCACAGCAGTCACTTGTGCAAGTGCAGTGCAGCCCAGAGCATCCCCACCTCTGTGTTTGCCCCTGAAATGCTACACAGGAGGGCTGTCTGTGGCAGTAGGGATGTAGGATAGAGAAGCATATGTTTACATTGCAGTGGCTTGAACAATAAATAAGAAAGGAAGAGAAATGGCTGCAGTGTCTCTTTGGGAAAGTAAAAATGTGAAATTGCTTCAACTAATTTTTCAAAAGGACAGAGACTGATTTGCACCAGCTCCTGTCTTGTGAGCCTTCTTATCAGCAGTGTCCAGCAGGCATGGGCATGTTAGTGTTTTGTAATGCTATGGTAAAATGATCAAATAATGTATCAAATAACAGCACCATACTAGAATAAAATGAAAAACAAAAATTAAACCCAAACAGAACAACACTGAGTAAAATTTTGCAGCTCAAAAATTTCAGAAAATAATTCAAGTTTCAACATAGTGTACAGTGAGTTTCTTAGAAAGCAGAACCCAAGAACCAGCTGTTGTGGCTCGCTCTAGTTTAAAAGGTGACTTGTTTTACTCAGAAGGTTGATTTCTATAGCTGCAGAGATATAGAAAAGCACATCCTCCCTAGAGAGTGATAAGACTTCCAGATCCATCCTCTTGCTCAGTAAAATGGTAGCTGGAGAAAATTTTACAAAAAACGTTTTATTCAGTTGTCCCTCACAGTCCTGGCTTCCCTCCTCCCCTGGGGCTTTCCAGGTTACATCTCTATGACCCCACAATCGAGGGGATGGAGGGATTGGGCAGGCTGAGCCTGGCGGCCTGGCCTGAGCTTCTCCCAGGGGGGCTGTGCAGAGAAGGCTGGGCCATGAGTCCACATGAGGGAAAGCAGATATCAGTTAACACCCAGGAAACACGCTCTTCTTGAGGAGAAATGGGCCCTCTTCCAGGGGATGGGAGTACTGGAGTTGCGTTAGAATGAGAAGTAGCACAGCCTCTCCGGGAGCCACCCTTGCCATGTGGTGACAGCCAGTGGTGCTCCAAGGGACTGGGGCAGGACAGGATTCCACAGCTCGTGAGCACAGGCTCCCCGGCAGCCCTGACCCTGATGGGAAATGCAACTGTCTTTCCATATGGAAGAATCAAAAATTGGCAGTGAATGAAAAATGGACTCTTTCCGAGGCTGCCTGTGGCTGGGGGAGGGTGGCTGGACTGGGAGGCCTTTAGCAGATTACACCTTGTATGTTTGTCAAGGGGGTAATCTTGTAAAGTGTGCTGGGGCAGGTGCAATGGTTACAAATCACACATGCTGTCTAAATCAGATCTGAATATCAAATGTTTTATTGTGTGACAATATCTGCATCTCGATTTCCCTTGTTTTAGAAGTGGAAATTTTGAAGCTCATCCCCATATGCATGATTTTAGTCCCATCAGGGTTTGGGAAGTTTGGCCCTGGGCTTGGGTATGCTGAGGAGATGACAAATGGACAGTCTCTGTCAGGCAGAAGAGGGAACAGTGTTCAGACACTTGAAAAATATTTGTTCTGCTACTGGAAAGCTTTAGCACCTTTCCCCTTAACAGCATCAGCTCCTGGCTGATCTCAGGGCTGGGGACACTGTGCTGTGTGCATGGCTGTGCTCCCTGATTTCTCAGAGCCCATGGCCACATTGACTTGACATGTTTCCAAAATAGCTTTATGTAAGTTAATCCACATGCCATGTCCTCTTGCCTCTGCACAAATAACTGCTAAATAGTTTTTTAAAACTTTATTGTAGCACGTGATTCCCATCTTGATTGTCTACAAGCGTTCTGCTGATCATTGCAGCAGATTCTGTTCTGAATTTCATTACAGTAAATGTGAAGTAACCTCATCGACGCCCAATCAGAGGGAATTTCAGCTCTATACATTGCCTTGGGTCTGAAATCTTGTACACAGGAGCTGTGCATGTAGACTAAATTCAGTACAGAGCATTAAACGCTGTCACTTTTGTAATTAACATCAGAGAGCTCTATGAAGCCTTGAAGCTAAGAAATCCCACAAGTCCTATAGAAAATGTTTCTTTATACAGATCTGAAGTGTTATTCAAAGGAATTCACCCTAAAAGATGGATAACTTCTGGGACATGAAGAACATAAAGCTCTAAGACTGTATGTTGGAGAAAAGTTTCGTCAGAAGTGTGCATCTAGTCACCTTTGGTGACACGTGCTGCCTTGCCTGCCATCTCTGCAAGTGTGGCCTCACTTTCACTGTTATTGCAACGTGTCAAGCAAAATGAAAACAGAAATTTGGGAAAGGATATAATTAACCTACTTGTAAACATTAACCTTAAATATCTTGCTAATTATCTCACTAATTTAATCACTGCAGATCTCAAAGTTGTTTGTTAAATATTTAATTCTGCAAATTGTTTTTGATACAGAGGTGTGGGGAGCTTTCTGTGAAATAAGTTACTCTGTAAAACTCTCTGTAAAACCATTGTTATGTTCACACTTCATTGAACAAACCCTGCTGTCAACAAGACTTTTAATGGAAATCAAATGAAACTGTGCCCTGAGGCTAAGAGATATAGTGCCCTTTTATTTTAAAATCTAATGAACACATTGTGTAGAGTGTAGACCAGGGTAAATTTCTTCCTGCACATCTTCAGGCTTGATTCCATGGGAGACTGGAAAGCTTTGGGTTTCCTTGTTTCTTTGGTTGCAGTGAAGCTGTACAGTTACTCTTTATTACTTGAGTAACTCAGCAAAACTATGTCCTTGATCTTCAGCCCTTTTTATCAGGTCACTACCTCGTGCTGCAAGGAATCTAAAAGGTGTTTAGATGCTTCAGTTACAATGCCACCCCAAGTATTCCCACCTCTAAGTATTCCTGAGAGGAAGCTTTTGAATTTGGTAGTGTTTGTTGAGAAGATGAAAGCTCTGTGTTTGTTCCTTCCTCCCTGACAGGAAGGAGTCTGTGCTCGGGCTGCCTTCTGCAAACAGCCACGGCACAGCCGAGCACTGCAGGGCAGGGCTTTGGGGACACCTCCATCTGCTGAGACCGGGAGAGGAAACAGGCAGGCTGTGGGTGCTGGGGAAGATCTCGGATGGAGTGGACAGCAAAGCCAGGACAAGCTCTGGAGGCTGGAGGCCCCTGTATCCTCTGTCCCATAGGAAGGCAGGGGCTCTCAGTGCCTCCCTCACACAGGAGCTTCAGCCAACCCCATGTTTCAGACTATACCCACGACAGTTCTTCTTCAGTGCTATTTTCTTCATTTTGCTATATATATCTCCTTAATTGAGGAAGAAGGTGAAAGATTGGGACTGACATTGTGCTTCTGCACTGTAATTCTTACTACCAGAGGAAGGTGCAAAGGTGTGCTAAATCCACGTGATGGCTCACAGCAGACCTCTGACAGGAGCCATTTGATTAGTTAGATGTCCATATAAATATCTATTTGGGACTATATTGCTACCTTATCATATATTATTTAGAATTTCATCCTGATTGTCTCTGGTTATTTATTACACTTATGCATACAATTCATATTGGCTAGTTCAAGAAAAAACAAATTTCTGTGAGTTTACCTGAATAAAGCTTTGTTTGTTCTTATTAGTGATCCAAAGCCTTGTTCTTTCTATGCATTATCTCAATTTCTGGGCATTTTTCCCCTTCATTTACTCCAAAAATTACTTCAATACTAATGAATACTGAAAGACAGCCAAGACAGGATGAACTTTTGGACAATTTATGCAAACACAACAGATGAGAATAGATTTACTATAAACATGTCAGGCACAAAACACTTGAATGCTTTTTAAATACAGTGATACTGGAAGAGATTTATGGATATTTTCAACTGTTCATTAAAGAGAAAAATATTTTGAAACTATAGGCACTATCCTTTTATCCATTTTTGCCTTCCAGGCTGAGTTGCAAACCTTTGATGTTTTCTTCACCAAAAAATAAAAGTAGTAATGAATTTATTTCTTCCAAGCACTTTCATTTTTGTGTCAATTTACAGTTTTTATTACGTTCCTGGCAGTCCAAATTATGGTGTTTGGAGAGCACCTAGAGTCCATGGCTCTGAATTTTCTGAAAATAAGGATGAAGTTCATTTAATGATGCTTTCTGGCAACTCTTTCTTCTCCTTTAGTAATAAAAGGTTAATACAATCTATGAATACTTTAACTGCCTGTTAGACCAACCAACCAATTAAAGGTTATTCTATTCTAAATGACTGCAAGCCACCTCAATTGATAAAGTTAACATGAAATAGCTAGTACCTGCTGGATCAAGGTAATAAAAAGCAAAGACTTAGACATGAAAATCATGTATAAATATGGTCCTTGTAGGTGACTGAGGCATCAATTCTTACAGCCAGACGGGCATATTCTTGACTGTTTATTCTGAGTCTGCTTCTGTGCCCTTACTAATCAATAGTAAGCCTTGCTTTCAACTTCAGTGCAACTGATGTTGTTGGCAGTCAATGATTTTGCAAGATCAGTTCAAGATATTGGAATAGTTTCATGGAATTATTGGATTCTTTCTTTCTAAATAGTGTTAAACTCATATCCGTAGTAAGGAATTTAAACGTGAAAATATATGCTCTTGCACTGCTTCTTAAAACCAGTGTATCTTGCCAAATCTCCTATCAAGTCAAAACAGTGCACCAAAATGAGAGCAGGAAAGATTATGCAGTGCTTGAAGATCTAATCCTGCATACTCACAGTGCTGAGTATGCCCTCGTTTTTCGAAAAGATGGAGAAAGATGGAGAAAGAAGATTTGGGTGGAAAATAACAGTTTTCTTTGCAACCTTAGAAGGATATTGGCAATTTTGTAACAGAATGATCTGAGCATTTTGAGACCCTTCAAAATAAGGCAAGAAGCTTAATAAAGGCTTCATTTTAGAAAAATGGATAGCTGAAAGTAGTGTTTTACTAATTTTTATTGGAGTCGCATTTCCATCTTCTTAAAATTAAGAGCAGCAAACTGACACACATTTATGAATAACATAATGCAGCTGCAGATAATGCAAATGTCTTTTTAAATATCATAGTATAGCTTAAATCATTATTTTTAATGCCTCTTTTTTTTTTCTCCTATATGAACAGGTCTGTGCTGGTCTGCATTAATTAAGCATAGGTAGGTTTGTAAAGCCAGATCATCATTACTTCTGTGTCCCTGATTTAAATCTGCAGTAAAACATTTCTCCATTTAGTTTGGTGCTTTTGTGTCATATTTCATACACTAGTTGTCTCTTAATTAAATCCATGATGGCCCACCAACACAGACTATTAAAATAACTATACTTTGCACTTGACATATTTATGAGACAGATTCATAAGAGTATAGACTGATACTTGAACTACTCACTGAGAAATGCTAATAAGATTATGATGAAGGTAAGATTAGAACATTCGTCTCCTTTTTGCTTCCCTCTTCTTTATAGAAATTTATTTTTATAACTGCAATTCACTATTTCTATTCCAGGCTCTTTGATGTTGTATATACCAACAGTTCTTTCTGTGTGGATTTATTGTGGCAATGAAGAGTGGGAAACTGCTAATTTATATCACACCAGCAAAGTGCATAACTGTTGTGTTCCTTGGAGTATGAATGTTTGCAGACATCTGTAAAACCTTTGCATGGGATTGACAAATTCAAGAAAATACCTTTGGAATTGGGTGATGAAAAGTATGGATTATGGTGAAGTGCCACGTTGTTTTGCATTTATTGCCTTACTCCTTCAACCATCCTGTTGGTGTAGGGCTGGCTGAGTCTGCTTCTGGAGGAGAGAGGAGATAACGGCATTGTGCCCGTGACCCCTCTGTGCTCACTGCTGTACCCGTGACCCCTCCGTGCACACTGCTGTGCCCGTGACCCCTTTGTGCTCACCGCTGTACCCGTGACCCCTCTGTGCTCACTGCTGTACCCGTGACCCCTCCGTGCACACTGCTGTGCCCGTGACCCCTTTGTGCTCACCGCTGTACCCGTGACCCCTCTGTGCTCACTGCTGTACCCGTGACCCCTCCGTGCACACTGCTGTGCCCGTGACCCCTTTGTGCTCACCGCTGTACCCGTGACCCCTCTGTGCTCACTGCTGTACCCGTGACCCCTCCGTGCACACTGCTGTGCCCGTGACCCCTTTGTGCTCACCGCTGTACCCGTGACCCCTCTGTGCTCACTGCTGTACCCGTGACCCCTCCGTGCACACTGCTGTGCCCGTGACCCCTTTGTGCTCACCGCTGTACCCGTGACCCCTCTGTGCTCACTGCTGTACCCGTGACCCCTCCGTGCACACTGCTGTGCCCGTGACCCCTTTGTGCTCACCGCTGTACCCGTGACCCCTCTGTGCACACTGCCGTGCCCGTGACCCCTCTGTGCTCCCCGCTGTGCCCGTGACCCCTCTGTGCATGCTGTTGTGCCCGCGACGCCTCTGTGCTCACTGCTGTGCCCGTGACCCCTCAGAACACGTTGCTGTGCCAGGCAGGCCGTGGCCTTGCCCACCCCACGGTCATGGCACAGCACAGTGCCGTGTCCTGGGCTGTGCAGCTGCTCCGCCCAGTTTTACTGCCACTGCAGGGCTGGAAATCGTCTGGGTGTATGGCCTCGGTGGCTAAGCAAAATGGAAAAGCAAGCAAATCCACAAGTCATATGACTTGAAAGGTTGTTTGACATATGTGTTAAGGTTTGATCAGCCACCTGTATGGATATCTCGAAATTACCTTCTTAGCATCATTTACTGGCAGAGTCACTGTTATAATTTGTTTGATAATTTCCTTAATAATTTGGATGTGGAAGGTTCAAGGAACTCCATGTTCGAGAAAAACACTGCTAAAGGTGAAAGAGCTGCTAAATGAAAATTATCAAGGATTTCTATCACTTTTCAGGACCAAGATGTTCACCTCTTAGGGACCTTTCCTCTCTCTCTCTTTTTTCCCCATTCACATTCTTCCATGGAAGAGTTTCTGCTCATCACTGTGTCAGGGGTCCAGGTGTGGGTACAAATGAAGAGGGCTCTAAATATAGGCAGCTTGAAATGTATTTATTTTACAAGTGGGATATATAGAAAGCCATTTCTGCATGATGTTCAGATTTTCTGGAGGATAATGTATTGCTGTGATTCATCCTGGTATTCTTTGTGAAAGCAAAAAAAAAGCATCAAATGTTGGGATTTCATTTAGAAATAAATACAGTATTAGAAAGTAAGAATAATAAAGATATATTAAATATTTCATCTTCTACAGAAATAAACCAGCTACAGTTCAGGGAGCTTCACTAAACACATTAAGTCTAATAAAATCGCCTACACGTACTCCTGACACTAGTAGTAATTAAAATAACTTGTTTCAAAAAACTGGTCCTATACATGAATACTTATTGGCAATTATTTCTAAGTTCTTCAAACCAAAGATAAAGTAATTTGATTCACACACAATGTTCTAGTAAACGTGGTTCATACTGGGTTTTATATGCAGCTTAGGACTGTTAATTGCCATTTTGAGCCTCACAGTAAAATAGAGTTCAATATGTCGCTTTTTCTGAAGTATTGAGAAATGTTTGAGAAATGCTTGTCTTAGTCTAATCAACTGTGAATAATTTATTTCTGAGTCCTACTTTTCAGTATAAATGGTTCTGACTTTTCTCAGAGCTTCTCAAGTCTAATCAACTTGTTACATTCATTTAATTAAGGAAATCTGTAGCAAACTGTGAAGTGTATGTACCAACAGGCTTTTTTGTTGTGCAAAATTGGTGTATTTTCATTGTGAATGTGATTGTGATTGTTTATACTGACAGGTAACCTCCACTAAACAAATCTTATTTTTTTTCTACACATATAGGTCAATATGAATAGCATATAAACTGTTTTCTGAACTGCCTCTCTCCTGGTGGAACCACCACCCAGCTTCCCAAATTCACGCAGCTGTAGCTTTCAGGCAATTCTCATTTCTGGAAGGGTTACAACTACAGAAGTGTTCTTCCATGCTTCAGAGGGGAGGAACAGTAACAGAGGTGTAACGTACAAGAGTGGGGACATGAGACTGACTTTTTAGTCACAGTTAGCCTGAAAAAGATCATCACAGTAGAATATTAAAACACCGGCACAAGCTTATGGTCAGGATCTGCACTCCACAGAGTTACTCACAAAGGGGTGACCTAAGGTGCTGATTCAAAGTCCTGTCTGTGTTTCCCAACCTGACGTAATTTGTTCTCATTTCTCTGAGAAATCAGCATCCTAGGAAGGGAGTAGATGGTACAATAAAGGGGTTTTACATTATGCATTTGTTTTAAAAAAGACCTTATATTTATTTGTTCATAAATGTTCAGAAGTCCATCATTCCTCCCATATTTATGTGATATGAGGAATATTTTTTATTAAAAATACAGAGAGGTGCTGTGGAGATTGACACATTATTTTTTTCTCCTTATGTTCAGACAAACTCTCCAGACTCAGAGAAGAAGTCCTCAGCCCTGGTCTAAAATACAGTCCAGTGCTTATGTGTTACAATATGAAAATAATCAAAACTGTCCTTGACAGGATGTTTCTTTCCATTAGTTGATTTAAAAGGTTTATTGTTGCCCACAGCATCATTATTTTAAATGTAGTTTTATACAAAGAGCAGATGCGCCCATGTCTTGCACTGTTTCTCTTTGTGTTGTTTCTGATAAATACAGAAGTGAAATCACTACCTTGGCAGATCCCCCTGTGGAGAGGGAAAGTTGAGGGGCTTGGGGATGGGCCAGGGTAGCAGCCGTGGTGGGGCAGTGCAGCAGCGCTGCAAAGGGTTGGAGGCAGAGCACGCAAACCTGCAAGCAGCAAGTGCTCAGAGTAGAGAAAAAACCCCAAAATCTGGAATGATCTGCCTGTCAGTGCTGTATGCCTGCTCTGACAAAGCACAAAGTGGGTTTTGGCATTTTTTCAGACTGACAACTCTAACGTTTCAGTTAGAATATGGAAGTGAAGAGTAGCTGATCCTAAAACATTAAACAGGGTTGCATCACCATGAAATCTTATCTATCTACTGCTGTTACAAAGAAAACTGAAAAAGTCCAAGTCTTCAAGATGTATGTTATATTTCTTTGTTTTCTTGTCCCATCCATGTTTGATGGGGGAACTGAAATCTCAATACAAATCCTATTTCAAAATCTAGGGGTCATTTCAAGCAATTGTTATAGAACAAGTACCTTTCCATTCCCTAGCACAGTTTTTCTAAGATGTTGTCATCTAATGATAATAGGGTCTTTCATTACTGAATCTCAAATTATTTGGCATGTGATCTTATGTTCAATAAATATTTATTTGAGAATCATAGGTTAATTAATTTCCATTGTTTCTGTTTTAATTCTATACATGCTTATACTATACAATTAGAGAGAAACACAGAGAGTCACGAGTAAATGTTGCTCATACTAACTGTTTCTATTACCCTTTACTTTTAAAACCATTAATAGATTATTAGGAGATATAAACATTGGAGACCATGGATCATATTTGCATGTTAATGAAAGCCATGAATTATACATTATTTGCTATGGAGAGTACTAGAAACAATATTCCTCCTTTCTAATAGCTATAAAAGCTGGAGGTTTCCTGGAGAACACATCTCATCCCCTCTGCAGTACCTTCTAATAGAAAGAAAGAAATCCAGCTTTTCAAAGCAATCTCTCGCTAAATGAAATAGATTTGTTTGTGTTGCTTTGCAACACACAAGTGTGACAGTTCATTTTAAACAAAATAGTTTTAATAATGTCATTACTAATATCTATTTGGTCATCTCGCTGAAAAATGGTGTTTTAATAGGAATATTTCATTTTAATAAATGGCAGAAGAGGCAAGCTGCCCTGAGTCAGCAGGAAGTGGATATACACCAGAGAACAGGCTGATTGTGTTAGATTCATCCAGAACATTGAACAGCACACAGACAGTCCAAGAAAAAGCAACTGGCAGTATTCAAATGATTAGTCTTACTGCTATGCTGTAGCACAGATTCACACATTCTTCTATTATTCCTTGACCTTCTGCCAAAAACTCCCACTTCAAGTAATAATTAGAATTAGTGTTTCCAGTGCATGCTTCCATCTTCCTAACAAACAGTAATGAAATGTGGCTTTTACAAAATATGCAGTTAATTAAACTTTTTTTTTTGAACATTGTTTGATTAATACAGTTCCCCTGTGCTAGCCCCTCATTATGCCTGACTATCTCTACCTGGGATTGGTGAAGCGAAAGAAAAGCGCTATCGATAGGATGAGTGAAATTTCAGAATTTTGCACTTTAAAATTCCTTCTGGTTTTGTTTTTTTTTTCTTTTTGTTTTGTTTCTGTCTTGGAAAAAACCTAAAAGACAGCCCTTATTTGTAATCTTGTTTTTTTAAGTCGAGGACAGTATGTGTATTATATAACTACTCTGCAAGTACCCTCAGCATGAATATGAAGAACACGTATATCAAGTGCTACAAGATAATATGTGAATTTCTAACCAAGCTTTTTGAAAAGGTGTCTCAGCACTGTATTGCTTAATAACACTATGCAAATAGATATTCTGATTTCATTTTTTAAAATATTATTTCATGCTTTTTTACTGTCTGCCTTAATTATCCAAATGCTGAACAAGTACAGTCTTTTGATTGATGAGAGTTCCACCCCTTTACCCACACCCCTGCAGATATGAGGCTCCACAGTTTAGTACCATAAATCACTGTGATTGTATAACTTAACTACTGTATGATCAGAGATCACATGCAGTGGTAGCCTGGATATGCATTCATTCTTCGTTATGAATGTTTTAGGGCTAAATTTTTTCTGGATGTGTGGAGAAATACAAGTTTCTTCACTTAAGAAAGCAATGCATTTTTAAATAAGCAGTTCTTGCAACAACTGGAAATAATCACAAAAGTCTTTTGTTTGCAATCTTCATTTATGTGAGTTATTTAATCACTTTAGGAGAAATTTTTTCAGAGGAGAACAACTAAACCCCTCTCGCCAGGCTCTGACAGCTAAGAATATATGGATCAGCCATTTTAGTAATTAACCACAATTCCTCTGATTTGTGAATTTCCAGATGATGAGGCAGGAAGCAAGTTACATCTTGGAGAAATTGCCCTCAGGAGAGAGGAAAAACTATTGCGAGGTTGACAGCACAACCTTGTACCGGCACAGTTTCCCTTCCCCAGTGGTTCAAGGAGTTCCAAGCACCCTCCTGTAAATCATCAGCTCACATCTATTTATTATCTTCCAGCCCAGTGCACAACACTATCTGTTACACACGGATACCAGCAATATTACAAGGTGGACTCAAGGGATAAAAGACAGCAAACCCTGCACACCTCCTATGCCTGAGTCACACCCACTATAAAGTCAGGATCTGTTCATAAAGTGCATACTGTTCTCAGAAATGAAAGTATATGAACTGTTGTGGTTCAGAGTTGGGTTGTTTTAGTGCTTCTCCAATATGCTTAATCTTATCATCTTGATATCTTTGTGTTATTATACAGAGACAAAATTTATCTGCATAGCAATGGACAAAATGTCTATGAAAATATTGCTATTCATTCAATGATTGTTGTTATATTTGGAGTAGGTGCCAGCCTCACTCTGTGATGCTTGTCCTGGAATATCAATAAATAAATCATAAAAGCCAATGTTTCAAATATTGAAAAATTCACACTTCAAACTGTGTTTTGAACTATACTGAGAGCAATGCCTCAGATTGTCCTTTTGCTTTATATGAACAGAAGAAATTCAAAGTAGGAGGGAGTCTCTCCTGGGATTTGGCATAGGGGAGTGCCACAAACCATCAGCCTTCCTGTCTCTGCTGTGCCAACGAAGCCTCTCCTGGGATGTACCACGAGAAGCAGACAGTGTGTCTGGGGAGTTAATGTGGCTTCAGATGAGATTATCTCCTGCAGAATCCACCTTGCCTGTTGTTTGTGTGCATGCAAAGGAGCCAGGCAGTGGTGAGGAGCCAGGCCACAGCAGGGCAGGTGCAGGCTCAGAGAAAGTAGAAGCATCTCCATATGACTCTAAGTGAAGTTCCTTACACCACAGACTTATGGTGCTGGTGAAAATGGGACATCACAACTCTTTTTCTCCTTCTCCCTGGAGCCCAAATTTGGTAAGGACAAACACACTGAAGTCCCCACCCTGTTGCCCACTTCACTCCTTACTAGTAACAGATATCTAAATTATATGGTGTGATTGACAGCATTAAAAGGAGTAATGAGGGTAAATGTCCGTCTGAAAAGTACACGCTGTTTCAAGCAAAAGAGTTTGGACTGATGCTCAAGTTGCAGGATGACTTTCCATAGTTTGTATAGTGTGGGGAACCACTAGGCAATTCTAATGGTTCCTTTTCTTTTGCTTTAAAAGCACTGAAATTAGCTGAAAGCTAGAAGTAGGAGTGGTATTTTGTAGTAAATGTAAATGCAAAGCTAGACAAGCACTGGAAGTCACTCAGGTACATCTGTTCAAAGGCCAGAAGAAAAAGCACTGCAGGTATTCAGTGCTTTATCTGATTAGAAAACAGCCTGGCACAGATGTGGTTTCTGCTCCATATATCAAGCTATGGCAGGCTTCTGCTGCTTCATTATGAAAGCATCTGAAGTAAAATAGGTTTTGGAACATAAAAAATGACAAATTTGGAAAAATATCTATATGCCAGATGGGTGTAGGAAGAATCCTTGTGACAAATATATTATTAAGGGAATATGCATAAGGAAAGAAACTGTGCCCAGTTCTTCCAGGGATGGACAGGCAGGAAGGTAGCGTCTCACTGTGTCTAATGTATTCTCATCTAATCTAAATCTAATTAATTATGTTGCATCGCTGACATAAAATCTAGGCACTGCACACAACAATGGAAAGCTGCACCGGGGCTCCGGCAGGGCTGGTGATTGCTTTCCCCTCTCTACTTTTGTTTGCTCTCCTCGGGGACGACGAGTCGGGGTGACGACGTCTCCGCCGGGGAAAGGCAAATGCAAACAGCCGGGGCACGGCGTGAGCTCATCCCCGGCTCCTGCGCCGCCACGCCGCGCGGGCCTGCGCCCAGGATGCTCTCGGAGGGGTTTGATCACAGACCACGGGTGCTCCAGCACAGCTTCTCCTTGTGCTTCGTGAGGTAACGGGAGCATTTTGACAGTGGCTGTCATGCTTTTGGAGCTGAGCTCAGTGTCTCAGAGCTGGGTCCTGTAGCGCCCGGGAGCACAGCTCGGTGCGCAGCGCCTGGCTCTCCCGTGTAGGAAGGGTTCCTGTTATCCGTAGCTCGCCCACCTGAGCTCCCCGGCTCAGAGCACATGGCACTGTGTGGGACAGCTCAGCAGCGCGCTGGGGTGGGGATACCTGGTGCAGAGAAAAGAGGCTGAGGTCTGGCGCCAGGAAGCTCCTGGACGGGCAGCAGGGCTGGGGCTGTGCAACAGCCCCGCTTGTGGGGCAGGATTGATGCAGGGGGACTCTGGAAACTTCAGCTTCACAGTGCGGGGCCGGTGGAGTCCTCCAGCCCAGACCGGTGGGGCCAGGCACCATAGGCAACATCACTGCCTCTTCCTTGGAAGCAGACAAGTCCATATTTCCACTTTAGAGTAAATAACCCAAAAGGACATGCACACCCTGGCCAGTCCTGCATATGGCTGACCAGACCTGACACGGTCTTAAGAGCAGCTGGAGGAGCTGCAAGGAGGTATTTCACACACTTGAAAGGGGTCTCAGCCTTTGGTTATTCCCAAAGATGGGGTACCACCAGATTTGGTTTGGATTCAAGGTGCAAATGATCTAGCCATGATTAATGTGTTCAGAACTGAAATAGAAATGGAGGTAGGGAGGAAGATATGGCAATCGTATCATTTGACTTCACATAATTTGATTTTACTGATGCCTCATCCACTATCTGATTACTCTTTTCCTATTTAAACACAGCCAAACCAGGAGGCTTTTGCTCACGGGCTTTTAGTACTATTTTATTTGGCAGTTATGGAATAAAAGAATTTTAGTATTGCCTTAGAATTTCTCCTGACATCTATCACAACCAATCCAGCTCGTATGTGGGTGAACTGTGTTTTGATCCAATTATAAAATTCTATTGGAGTCTTGTTACATTCTTATCCCATGTGCATGTTGAAAAATTCAAGAGCAAAAGAAAATTCTACAAAATGTTTCTCATTTACTGTAGGCTTGGAGACACAAAACTGCATCACATAGTCATTTGTGGAGGGTAATAGCAAACCAGAAAAACAACATATTCTTCAGGAAAAAACTCCACCCTGTTAATCAGCAGGAAGACTTAGAGGGAGAATAGTACAATCTGTGTATAGATATTACTGTCTTTTGGAGACATGGCCTTACTTTTGTTAATTGTAGCAACAAGAACTTTGTTGATGTTCATCCCTGCAGTTATGATGACAAAGGATCTGCCAATTTGAAGACATTTTGGAAAATGCATAAAAATGACAAATTTGCAAGAACTCAAACACAAAATGACCAAGGTAACACATAGCTAATATGCCAATGGCTTGCAATGACTATAATACTTAAAAATTAAGATACTTTATACACGTTTAGCACCTCTATAGCAAAAATGCATTACTAAATCAACAACCTGTGTGCTATTTGATTATCATGATGGAGGAGCTGGTCTAGGATATTTCTGTCTCAACACTTCCACTGTCTTCAGGCTACAAAATATAATAAAAGGAATTAGGTGTTTTCCTTGCTCATGGGCTATAGAAAGCCATGCAGAGGCGTAGCTTCACAGAGTGCTGCTCCTTGAAGAGGAAACACACTTGCTCAAAGCTTTGTGGCTCCATCCTGGTGGGGTCTCTCATGCACCTACAATCAGAATCCCCATGCTAAGGGGATTCTGTGTAACAAGGGAGGTGCCAGGACCAAGCCAGTAGCCCTGGGCAAGAGCCAAGCAACAGTGACGGGGCCAGGGCCAAGCCTGGATGTCAGACTTCAGCTGGGAGCCATTCAGCCACACGGAAGAGGCAACAGCTCTTTGAGTTTCCCGAATACTGCTTGCAATTCATCCATTTCAGGTCTGCAGTCACCCTGAGGCTGCCCCCAAGAAGAGATGCTGGGTGGCACTGCTGGGATGGACCTCTCTGCCTTCCCAGGTGAGCTGTGCCCTCCATGGGAGCCCCTGAGGCTCCTGTGCTCCAAGGCAGCAGCAAGACAGTGCTGGGGGCAGCCAGGGCATGGGGGCCCTGCTGCGTGCTGGTCACAAGCACCCTGCACTGCTGGGCTGGCTCAGCCTGCCCATGCTGGTGCTGTGAAATGTGCAGGGAGAGGCTGGAAAGGGAACACCCAGCAGTGGTCACTGAAGCTGAGTGGCTGAGCTACATGCAAGAACAACAGGGGAGCCAGGTGCACGAGTGGTCACAGACCATGTTAGATCGTTCCCAAGGCTGTCTGCTCTTGGTTACATCAGTTTTGCCTGTCTCTGATTCCAGTAGCTCAATAGTTAGTCCTGTCTTCCTTTTTTCTAGGGTACAGACAGGTTGCTGGTCTCCAGTTCTGGAGTGCTGTCTGTGTTTCTGCGCCCTGTGGGAGGCTGATAAAGGTGGCACCTCTCCCCGTGGCTTCCCCTGGTCACTCTGAGCCCCATCATTAAGCTCTGACACAAAAATCTGTTTAGTCACAGAAGCAGATTGCTTCCATGAAGCGCAGAAATGTAATTTGCCAGTACTTACGCTACAATATTAAATACTAACATGAAGCTTTTTCCCCTTTTCAGTTCTTTATAGCAAAAAATACTTGGTGTGAAATCTTGTTTCTACAAGGGTCAATGATAAAATCTGCATCAGTGACAGAGCAGCTTCTGCCCTTCCTATGGTGAGTGGTTTTATTGGTTTTGCATTTAAAGCTGTTCTAATGCATCAGTGCTTTCATTGCCAGTCCACAGCACTCCTACACTCTCAAAGCTGGTGAAGAGGTCATCTCCATACTCCCCTCACCCCAGCCGTGTCCCATGCAGCAGGACAGCCCCTGCTGGGGTTTATTCTCCGGCAGAAATGGCCAGTGTTTCCGTTCTGAGGCAGAGCGCACTCCAAGGGCAGCCGTAAGCCAACATGCCTCACCCCAGGCTCCAGCCCACTGTAGTTAATCATTAAATAATTCCCCTTGTGATGTTATCCAGTGCTGATAAATTACAGATTTCATTGTTTTGCCTGGAGCAGCTTTAAATTGTGTTAATTTCATTGAAGATTGACACTGGCTTTTATTTCCTTTTGTTACTGTTTTGTCCTGTAAAGCGACACACTCTACAGACTTCAGATTGCTCATATAATTGGAACAATAGATTGTTTTCTCATATTTGGAGAAAATTTTAATCAGGGCCTTTGAAATACCAAGAACTTTGAGATCAATAAAATACTAATGATAGTGTATTAAAAGAGAAATATTACCACAAATCAAATAGCTTTTGAAACAACCTTATTGTTGACCATGTTTGTTTTACATGTGATCTCAGAATGATTTCTAATTTTATACAGCAGTGAATTTATTCCACCTACAATACACGTTTCTGACACAGGGTTTTCTCAAAAACTGAATATAAAATACATTATACATCTTCCTGATGAGCCAAACTATCATCGGTCTGATTCTCTCCTTTGGCAAAGGAAAAAATATCCCCAGGTAGTCCTACTCTTTTTCAGGCAGAAGAAAAAGGCTGTTTTAAGTTAGTGGGATCTTGATCTGTTCTTTTATGACAAATTCCACCTATTTTGGAACAATTAACATAACAGTTCAATGTGTATTGAATAAAGCATATGGAAAATTTTGGAGCTGTAATTTACAACTACAAAACTGATATTAAATAATTTTTGTACCAGCACCGATGTGACACAATACAGTAGTGTGTTGTGGTAAATAAGAGAAGGTTTTGATTGTGCACTATTGTAGCTCCCTGAACAGAACTGAGTTCAACTAGGAAATATTGAATAAAACTTCATATCCCCTCTGAGACTCCATATCACAGCTGGTATTTTTAATAGAGGGCTGTCTCAATATTTTCACTAGGGTACCTGGGGTTTGCTTTGGTGGGTTTTTGTAATTTTTTTAAGCACATGGTACAATGCAGTCTAAACCCCCACTTTGCTGTAAATGTGCACAGAAATTAATTGAACAATAAATGAAGTGTCAGGTGCCCTGAGGCACTGATAGGTATTAATGGCCCTGACCAGCCTCACCTGGGGCATCCCACCCTCTCCAGGGACTCGGGATTTAAGCTCAGCTGTTGCCATCAGTTTCTCTCTCAAGAGTGTTGTGAGGCTGCTGGTCTCTAGCTCCTGGTCCATGCACCCTGCTGATGTGGACTCTGGCCTGGGTATGGACCTCCAAGCTTGGTGACAGAGCTGTTCTGTCAATATGAGCCTGTCTGGCAGCAAATGTATCTGGTTTTGACCCTGACCTTTAGATTGGCTGCCAAGCCTGGCCCCCAGACCCATTGCTGTGAACATGCCTGGTGTTGGGACTTGTGGTGGAAGCTGCCCTGCTCTCCTCATCAGCTGTTATGTGGCTGGCCCTGATCCTGCCTCCCTGTCCTGCTGGAAGAAGGCACAGGTTAGTCAAGGTAAGTAAATATGTTAATAGATTTTGCTTAACCTGGAGGAACCTGCCCTGCCCCATTTCTCATTAGAAAGCCAAACTTAGGGGGGGAAAAAAATAGCTAAATTTAATACCTTGGAGCAATTGTTCTAGGATAGCTTTTCATATCTAGTTCTCCAGACATTTCCTCAGGAACGTGGGGACAGGATCTGCAGCTCTTCCAGGGATGCATCTGGTGGAAGCTTGAGCTGACACAGCTGCTGCTGAGCTTGTGCTCTCCTTTGATCTCCGGTGCAGCCAAGGGGTTTCTGTGGTAATCAGTGTTTGTTCACCTGCCTGAACTTGTGTCTACTTACTCTCTGTGCAAACCCAAGCAATTGTTCAAGAATTCCATAAATCAAAACACGAGCCTCGTGGCATCCATGTCTTTTGTGCAGGCCATGGTAAAAGAGATGGGGCAGTGGTGGCTGGGAGCTGAGAACGAGCTGCATGGTTTGTCTCAGTTTGCTTTGTTTGGGACAGTGTCAGGCAATGAGCTGATTCAAATTGCATGAATGGTTTCAGGAGAAGAACTACAGTGACTTGTAGCAGAATGGGTCAAGTTGAAATTATCCAAATTACCTCTCCTCGATAAACATCCAGCTCTTAAGAAACCTGGGGCATTGTTTCATAGATTAATCAGAACCACTTACATATGTAGGCCATTTAGAGAAATGGAATAAATAAAGCACCTTATGCTGCATTTCTCCACCATTTAGAAAAAAAAATTATGGAAAACAGTGTCATTTAACTGGTTTGCCTGTATTTTTGTCCAACTCCATACAAGGCTTGATCTAGCCTCCAGGGGAAGACAGAGGAAAACTACCTGCAGGTTTCAAGGCTTACACTTGGTTAAGCTTACTGCTTGGGCTGATTTTTTGGTTTTTCTCCAAAAATATGAAAAAAATTCTATTTCTTTTGCTAGATTCTGATAGGATATATTTGAAGGAGATGCAAGAGTCTGCTCATCTGGGACAGGTGCATTTTTCTCCTTCAGGATATCTACAAGTGAATTTGGATGTGTGTCTGCTCAAACGTAGTATTAGTGTGTAGGTAATAGAAGAATATGGGCTTCATCCCACAAAGTTGTAGACCGCAGCACCTGCCAAATCTGATCCTTTACATGTGGGGTTGATTGGCATAATCTCTGAATGTTTTTTGTTTCCAACTGCTCTACACAGATTAGCCTAGCAGATGAAAAATCTTGTGGGTTCCTCTGAGCACTTGGGATAATTTATTCTCATTTTAAAAGTACTGTTGAATATATTGAGTAAGGGAAAGAAAGGCATGAAATCAAGACTTTAGAAGCAAGGCAAAAAGTCACAATGTTTGTTTCATGATACATCTGGGACCTTACCACCTGGATAGGTTTGAGAAGCAGACCTTCCGAATAAAAATATCAGAATAATAAAACAATAATAGTAAAAATCAGTGGCGAGGTACTTCAAAAAAATCTACATTTTACAGAAGTGTAATCATGATTTAAAAATACAAAAACACTGTGACTCAAAAGAGGGAGAGCGTGGGTGTTTGCTGGGGATGAGTCAAAAGAGAAGAAATTTCAACTCCAGAAAGCAAATGCAAAAGATGAGGCTCTGTAAGTGGAGCCTGCAAAAAGGCAGACCAAATTTATGCATTTGTTCTGCATCCAGGGTTCACCTCCATGCTATGCAGAAGTCATTGATTAACTGACATTAGATTGAAATGGGGCAATTAGACAGAGTAAAATGTCTACAGCATAAATTATACAAGAAAAGTGTCTGAAGAGAGCCTCCCCTTTGTCTTTAAGACTTGCCAGCTGTTCCTTTTCTGCCTTGTGATTTTTACCTTTCCAGATAAGCATATTCCTTTCCCTAAATCAATCTGACGGAACAGAGCTAACTGTATATCACAGGGTGCAGCTGTATGTCCAGATACATTTTTAATAGGTCAGCCAGTCCAGTGGCAAGATAGCACTGATTCATTTTAGCAGATGAGGAGGAAAATGATGCTGTGGAAGCACCTACAGCAGATACTGCTGCACACTTCCTGGGCCCTGATTACTTGAAACAGTCTGTCACATGCTTAGGTTGAAACACGTGCTTTGGTCCCCTTTGTAGTGGTGAATCAGGTGCTCAGTCTTCTACAGTATTGAAAATTAATTACAGGAGTTGGAAATCCTGTTGTTTTCCAGTATAAATAAGGGAAGTAAATCACTGATTCATTGAAAAAAGAAGGCTGAGGCAGTTCTGTGGCTATGCTGGCTCAGTGCTCTTTGCATGTGACAGCGCAAGGTGTGTTTAAATGCTTTTTACAACAGAAACAATGAAAACTGGGTGGGTTTTCTTAGAAACAAATTGCTTTAAGACTCCTCTTGTGGTTGTGGCTAACATAGTCTGACCCCAAAACACCTTGGTAGTGACTTTAGCTGGTTTGTAAAGGAAACCTGCTCCTTGCCATGGTCTTGGGGTTGTGTGTGTCTCCATGCCGATAGCATGCTTTTGCCATTTCACTCATCCCACTGCCTAAAAAGCTGTGGACTGTTTACGGGGCCACCTAAACTTAAATTCTTCTACAGAAGCACACAGTAGTTGGAGATGAATCTAAGCTGCTGTTTTCAGTTGCAGTTTTTACAGCCTGTATCCATTTATCCAATTTACACCTGACTGAATACAAATGGTCACAGCTGTGGCAGCAGAGTCGCACTTTTATCTTTTTCAGATCAGCACTGAACAGGGTTTAGGAGTGGAAGTTCTGTGCAGGCCCATCCTGTTGAGGACATTTGATTTGTTCTCAGGGCTGCTCCCTGTAAGGCTGCTCTGAGCCCTGACAGGAGTGGGAAAGACAGCCTGTCCTGATACACTGGGGGCTGAGCTGGGCACCTTTACAGTGCAATGTGCACTGAAGGCATCTGATGAACTACAGCAGGTTTGGCTTTTGTCTAGTATAAGGAAAACAAGTCTTTGCATCTGCCTCTTTGAACAACACAAGAAATGTTCACATGGCTGTGCTAGAAAATGACATGCACTGGGCTCTTGAAAGTAAACTGGGCATTAGGCATTTCCTGATCTTCCCTTTACTCATGTTAACAAGATTCATACATGAGCTTTTTCACTGCATAATAATGCACAATTCATGGCATGGCCAAGCAAGACAAAGACCTTCTCTTTTGTAAAGCCCAGTTTACAAAATGGGGAAAGGAGAAATGGGTGTTTAAAATAGCTGTAGGCTCTGCAAAATGCTTCAGCAAGTAGTCAGTCTTGTGCTGTGTGCAAGTCAATTGGCCTGAGCTGGTGGTACCTGCTGGATGACCTCTTCAGTTTTGTGTTTAACATTCAACATATTGCCCATGTAATTCAAGTGGTACTTTCATCCATTCCTTTTCAGTCCTTTGTATAGAAAGGCAGCCTTGCTATTTCTGTCTAGTTCTAGCATGGCACTAGAGCCACACCAATCTGACTATATCTCCCCTCTTACCTGCAGCGGTCAGTACCTGACTCCAGTTTTGTCAGGACTGCCTCAGGCATAGGAGTTCCACAAAAATCAGATGCTTATCTTATTTGTCCAAGTTTAATGTGCCCAGCCAAGCAAAAGGAAACCAGGTGAACAGTTGGCTAAGTGGCGTTTACATTATTTTTATGCTGGGCCTTAACTGACACATCAGACACCCACTTTGTGTTTTACAGATATGTCTCCCAGCCTTCAAAAATGCAGATTTATGATTTTGAAAATATTTTACCTAAGCTGAGTGTATTTAGCTTTTCTTAATTGGGTTGAGGATTGTATATATCTCATCCAGTCCAATCTGAAGAAAAAGTGATGTGTTTCAATTTTTCATGTCTAGACCATGAAAAGGTAAAGGCTGACTCTAATGTTAATGTATAAAACATAAGAGAAATATAACCAAAATAGGTCTCATAATGTATGTGTTGGTTTGGTAACTCTTGGTGGTAAGGAGTATTTATACAGCACTGAAGTTAAAATATCTGAATAACTCAGAGATAGCATGATGATTTTGTACAGTGAAGTTTTATAACTCATTTGAAATGAACCTGTCAGTCATCATTAATGGCCTGTGAAACCCCATCCCAAGCTGGTGCCAAGTCTTTCCCACAGAAACATTGTGATAAGCTCTGCTGTGTTCACAGTAAATCAGGGAGTTTCACAATGAGTTACACGATAAGCTTTGCAGGATTGCACAGTAAATCATTGTGTCGAACAATTACATAGTAAGCCTCCTTAGTTTTTTCTTTATGGGGGCATCTGTCAGTAATGGATAAAAGTCAATATTCATATTTTTATGCTCCTTCGACTACCTATCTCAAATACAATTTATGGACACTTCTTAAGGTTAGTGGTAAGACCACTGTGTTAGTCTGGTATGCCTGCACGTATGTGATGTAGTTAATAAGTGCTGGGGGACAATGCACAAGGAGCCCAGAGAAGTCTAAAGGCATCACTGAGGTTGACTTTCAGTGGAGCTGTGCCAGTTTACACTAGCTGAGTTGCTTTTGTCTTGGTTCTCCAAGAAGATATGTGCCAGGATTTCCAATTTATGCAATGATTCATATTTGCATTGCTCTGTCTTGGTTTTCACTGTCCCATTCAATTTTTTTTTAGTCAGCATTGCTATAGGCAGCATCTTTCCTCTTAAACTATTTTATTGATTCTTGTGGTTTACAGGACCATTTCTCTCTGTACCAGCTCCTCTCATGTGATTTAACCTCTGCAGCTATTTGACAGCTCCTATCTCAACCAATTCATTCTTTACTCCCAAATTTCATGTCTTCAGCTTCAGCTTAAAGACATCTCCCATTGATGTTCCCTTGTCCTCCACCACCACAGACTGGAACTCAGCTTCTTGCCTATCCTCCCAGGCTAATGCCTGGTGCCTCTCCCTGCCTGTCTCTGGGGGCCAGACTTGTCTTATTTGCTTTGGTTTCACCTCCTCCGGTCTCTCCATGTCTCACTGCTTCCTAGGGACTTGCAGGGCCTATTGCCAAGTGCTCCAAACATGTGGTTTTAATTCTTCTTCCTTGGCAGAGCCTCTTGAACTCACACTACTCCAGCCTTTGTGTGCCACTTCAAAAACACTCACCTTCTAATCTTCCAATCTTGACAAGATGTAATAAAAATAAAGAAGGTTCCTTGTGCCATTTCAGCTGGGTTCCTTCAGGTGTATAAATTGCTAGAGTCAGATTGTAGGACATACCTGCCTTTCAAAGAGCAAGGAGTTGTGTATGCATCAATGCTGCCTCCATGAAGCACCATGTATTGAAAAGGGCTATCACCTACACCAGAACTGCAGGAGCCAAATCCCTACCTGCAGCACATCAGAAAAGCTCAGTAGCATCAGGGATTCTAGCTCAGGTTTGTGCTGGCTGAAGATCTGGCCTTGAGTGGGGACTTTGGAGTGCAAGTAAAGAGAAAGCTACAGAGGCCCTTTTACCTCTCTTGGAAACCCACTACAGATACAGAAAAATATACAAGAGAAGATCTCACTGAAATAAAAAAAGAAATCTGGGCACAAGGCTTTGTGTTTTCAGAACTACCCTTACATTTTTTTACATTGATGACTATATTGTGAGAAAAATAAAACATTGTGGTTTATGAGCTGAGAGCTGCTGTGGTCTTCTATATCCAGGCATGAGCCAGTACCCTGTAAGTGTACATGAGGTTTGCTGGTGGTAGTCTGTCCTGTGTAGTGGAGAAGTCAGGAAGGAGCTAGGTTTGTTGCAATCCCTGAGAGTAAAGTTTGTGATTTCTCTTGTCTGTTCAAAGTCACATTATTGTCTTCTATAGATGTTCAGTTAAGGTGGTTGTGAGGTTAGGAAGATGGAAGGAGAGGTGAGAAATATTGGAACACTTCCTAGTCTGAATGCAAGGCAGATCACTTACAGGATATGTTGCTAGTTTAAAAGCCCTCGAGAGGATGTCACAGGGCTCTGATGCAGTAAGATATGTGCAATATCAACACTTGCTGCCCTGATTTGAAATGTCAGAAAACGGGATGTATACACTTTGTGCAGAAGCAGGCTGTGTAGCCTCAAAGAAGTATGTGTAGGTAGTATATTACAGCGCCTCTTTTTTTCTGGTGTGCATCTGTTCTGTGGCCAAAATACAGATTAAATCCTGTCTTGTAGCCAGTGGCAATACTGACACATGCTGCTGTATGAGCAGTGCCCACACAGGCATAGAGCATGTGTGTTCCCCTGGTGTCGGGGAGCTGCTTTGTGGGGATGCAGGAAGCCTGCAGTTTGGGTTTGTGATTGAGGCGTGTGTGTGTAAAACATGATGGGAAGAACCCAGAAAGCTGGGAAAACTGGAATGGGATGAGGCTGTCAGGACAACTATCAAACCTGTATGATAACCCTCATATGTACTGGTGGAATGTATGTATTGACACCAGCTTATTAAAGCAGGTATTTAGGAGTCAAGAGATAAATTTACAAAAGGGTTTCATACTTGGTAGCAGGGCCTTTGAAGCTGTTGTTCCTCTCTTTTATAAAAATCAGGAGACATGCTGAAATTGCAAACTGCCTTGTCATCCCTGGAATCAAATCCTCAAACGAAGAGGAAATCTTTTCTTTTTCCTAGAAAAGATGTGCTCACTGAGTCTTTTCAGATACCATTTCTATTTGTGACAGGAACTTTTTCAAGGAAATGAGCAGAAGGTAGAACAGCATGCTGCTTCTGATTGTACATTTCTTAATATGCTTTAGAAATATACACACTGGCAACACTTTTACAAGAAAATGCCTCATCTTTCATTAAAGAATGACTTATAAAAAAAGCCTTGACTTTTGTATGGCTGTGTATTTCATTAGGCATATTTCATATTTCTCTAACAACTCCTAAATGGCAATGAGTAGTACTGGGAAAGCAATTTGCTTTAAATGGTTCATTTAGGTGAATTTAGCAATTTTATTTTGTATATAAACTGAAAAGCTTTTCTTAGCTCAGCTTTTCCACTTGCCAGAATACAGGTGTTTAGTTATTGACAGATCATGCAAAATCTCCTTAAGGCAGTTTGATAAAACCAAAAATACTTGTTTCCCAAATCATATTTTTAATTACTCCAGATACACTACTTGGACACTACCATGAGCAGGTAGAATTAGATGTTTGACACTAATGGGGAACATATTTGATTTCATCAGGTTTCCTATAAGCTATTGCAGAGGAACTGTGTGTGCCAAAAAGCAACTGAGTGAACACTAACTCCAAGATAACACCAGAAGTGAAGTTCTGAATGTTTTAGAAATAATGTTTTTCCCAAAAGTCATCTTGTAACTTTGATCCTCCTAACATGCTACTTCTAGCACAAATTCCTTTGAAGCAAAACAAAAGCATAGCATAAACAGAAAAGCCAAGCCCGAAAAGATTGACATCAGCAAGCTTTCCAGTGAAATCATAATGTACTCTCAAGAAATTATTTCTCTTCCTTCTGATTACCCTTATTTACCCTTAGTTTACCCTGATGCTTGAATTAAACCAGTATACAAGTGCTTTTCTTCTCTGAATGTCCTTTAATTCGACAGCCTCATGGCCTCAGTGCCCTTCTTTGCCAAATATTGCTTTTTCGTTAAGACACAAGTTAATTCCTGTCATATTGTGAGACAGGGTTGTGCACAGTGAAGGCCCAGCTTGCAAACTGCCTCATTTCTTTCCTGCCCCTGAGGAATTCTGAATGTGTCAGTAAGAGCAGATAAAACTATCAGCATGTTCCTTCTGCTTTCTTCTGAATATTTTTCTCAGCCCCATCCTAAAACATCGGGTGTTCTCTTTCTTTATATTTTGCCCACTCCTTGCTCCATCCACTTTCTTACCACCTCCCCCATTTCTCACCTCCCCTAGAGGAATGCAATGGCCATATATCTTCACTTAGTCTCCTTGCTGCAATTTGTTTGCATGCCTGCAAGGAAAGTGCACTGTCACTCACAAGCCTTTACACCTGCCAAAGTTAACGAGCCAAATTTGACCCTCATTTTGGTGGGTTATTTAGGACTTCACACTCCCACCAGACTTCTAATGTCCCAAAGGAGCATCTGAGTGTTACTACAAATATTTGTATTAACAAAAGATTTAATAGGCTTTATATAAAATAGATGTGATCGAACATATCCTATTTCATATCTAAAATGCATTTTTTTCATTGCATATCATCATACAAGTTTCAATAGCAGAAATAAAGTAATGGTATTTTTATTGATCATTGACACTGCAAAAGTTTATTCAGACCAATGAAGGTAATGCAGCAACAGCAGTTTTTAGCAAAGGTCCTTCTGGCCTGACCTGGGGTCCTGTCCTTTCTTTTTGGTGTACGTCTGTCCTTCTGGTATCCCTGATGGCAGTGACTTTAGTCCTGAGTGATGGAGACTGAAGTGGTAACAGAACTGAGTCCTAAAAATCATTGTTTTGGTGACAGAACTCAAAATTATGACAAACAAGAAAAGGAGATGGGTAGTTGCTCTAAAGACATTGAGTGATTAGTGATGGGTGAACATGATATTTGTGGTCTGATAAGAAAAGCACTCAGAAGACTAGATACACATTTCCCAAAGCTCTTGTCTGGTGAGGAAGGGGGTGAGGAAAGGCCGGTGGTGCACCCGTGGGACTTCTTCCCTGTCCATCTGGATCTGTAGTAGAGAGGAGGAGTTGCTGCCAGTGGCACTCTGCTGAGGCAGGGCAGGTGTCCCCAGCCAGTGGGCAGGCTGGTACTCTCCGGTTGTTGGGGTTTTTTACCTCTGCGGATAGACTTATTTTATGAGGACTGTTCAGATTAAGGTCTAGACAACCTAGAGAGCCTTTCAAAAGATCCACAAACCCTCTGAGCCAGTGTGTTGTTTTTATCTCTTAAGGAGCCTTGTCATTAGGCTCAAATTAAAAATGAGCTGTCAGTTTCTATTAATAATTAATGCTGAAATGTTAGCACTTTGAAAGACTGTTTCAAGTGTAACACATTCCATTTAATGCTGTACAGTTTTATATTTACAGTAATTCCACCTTTCATCCCATAATGTCAATCTCTAAATCTTTAATGCTTTAATCACACTTCTTATTTTGATATCCCAAGTGAGCTGTTCTAACCTGTGTCCGCTCCCTTTCGATAAGGTACACATTTTATAGTGGAAGGTTAGTCAGCAGCACTTGTTAATTATTAAGGAAAACAAAATGCTATTGCTGGAAAATTGTTTGTTCCCAGCTGTATGTGTTACCTTTAATCTGTACTGACAAGAAGCAAGAGGAATCATAAAATAATCAGAGGAGCCAAGAGAGAGGATTGTTTGTGAAGAACATTACCCAGCAGAAACGTAGATAGCCTTGATTTGATTCCATAAATGAACCTAATTACTGGGTAATGTATTGTTCTATGGAAATAACATATGTGTAAAATACATAGTTAAAAGAAGGCACTGTGAATTTGAAAGCAGATGATTTTTGCTTTTGAGTTGTGCTCCCTATAGCATATTCCTGGACAGCACTAACTCAATGAGAGCTTTTGTCTTGTGCATAGGCATCACCCATCCTGGAGCATATGTCTGTGAGCCAAGTTCTTTATTCCAGTCTTTCCATTGTGAACAAGGGAAAATTCTGCAGAGAAAGAGGCCGCCTAAATATGTTGTGCAGTTTTCTTTTTAAAATGCTTCTTTGTCTCCTGTAAATATCCAAGAATATAAAAAAATAAATACTTGGAATATTCTTAACTGCAAGGCAAATAATAAGTATCCTAGAGAACTAGAACAGGTACTTAAATGGCTTGCAAAGGAGACATTTTTGAACTTGTAGTTATAAAACATATTGCTCCAATTTGTTTGGTTCCCTTCCTGTTTCAGAAAAACTCCTTGAAGTTAGATATATATATATATATAGTTAATGGTAATTTGGACCAAGTTTACGTAACAGTAGTGGATTGCAGGGCAATATTGAACTATAACTTACTGCTTAATTACTAGGATCAGTAGAATGAGACTCCACCTTGAGTCTGGCAGATTTATGTGCTCTGATCAATTGTTACCAATTTATGTTAGAAATTTGTTATTCAGGCACATGTTTTCTGGGATAGATGCTTAAAGACTGTTATCTATATTTTTTCCACCTGTGCTATTGTATGGAGAAGGCAGATAGGTGTTTCACTGTAACAGAAACCTCAGCTTGCCCTTTCCTTTGCAGAGACTGAAAATAAGCTGTGGTGCTAGGGAGGGACCTGCTCTGGCCTTTGGGAGCCCGTATGGATGGGCCCCATAAGGCTGTCCTTGTATGGGACCATATTTAATCATATGTATCTGTCAGTGGGAAGATACACAGCCTCTGAATTTGAATGCTAACCATTTTCTTTAATAGTGTGTTATTTCTTTAATCCCCCTATGTCATGTGCGCCTCTTCTTTCATCTTGTTTGTAGGCATGTTTCTCATAGGCACAGTCGAAAGTCTCTCCATTGGCTTTGCATTGACAGCTGAGAGTTAAAATGCACTGTGCAACTCACAGCGAGTACTACCTTACTGCATGACTGTCCCTCTGAAATCTCACTGTTAGACTGAGACACTCCAAAAAAATCCTCCGTCTGGTTCTCCGTCTCCTGCCATTCCCACCCAGGCAGACTGAGTGCTGTGTCAATCAGGTAGTATTTTGCACCCGTTTCGCTCAAATGCTAGTGAAAGCATGATGTGCAAAGTGAAGTTTCAAGACTGTATTATGGTCACTTCTAGCAACTTTTCCACCACAGTTGCATGTATTTCAGTGAGACTAAACTGGAGTAAAAGAAGGTAGGATTTTCTCAGCTTGTGAACTTATGCTTGTATTATCAGCTCTCAGCAATATTATCTGCTTCTTTTATCAGACTCTCATTGTCTGTGCTTTTTTATAATTATATGAAGAGTGGATGAAGTCCTATTAAGTTGTCTGTGACTAGAAAAAGAATTACTGCACTGATACTTTCAATCCTCACTGGCATATAAAAAAAGGCATTCAGAGTTTACTGAACCTCCACCTCGCATATCAAAAAAGAAATAGAAAAATTCCTGCTGGTACATTATCATGCAAGCATCCAATTCTGTCTTTTCTTGCCATGGAGACATGTACAACCTACAGGAAAGACTTAAATGATATTTATAATATGCCCAACAGGACTAAACAAATGGACATCTGTAGAATATGTACATTATTCATTACAAACATGATTAGTGTTTCTATATAATAGATGTGTTGTTAAAGCACAGTGAATTCTTCAAAGTTTACAAGTTTGTTATGAATTGATTTATTCATGAAATGCTTTGTTTCTATGACAACTTTATTGGTTTGCCTGTGGTCTAAATACATATAGGCATGGCAGGAATTCTACAGTACAAAACAAATTACATGCTACCACCTGAATGGCTTGATGCCTTTAGGGAATTTACAGAAATAGTCCACAATGAGGGCTGAAATCGCCATAGACTGTGCCTGTATGAGAGGGCTTACTTAATAAAGAAAAATTCTTAAAGGTCCTCCCCAGCTTCCAACTCTGCAATAAAAGCAAAAGCTGGAAATGAAGAAAGGAATCTGGTAGGAAAACATAAAAGGGACCTAAAACCCAATTGCAGAGATATTAGTGTATTCAAGAAAAAGCCAGCAGATCAAAGACCAGCACTCTCTCCCACAAATAGAGCTTGCAAGAAGCTATTAATATTCATAACAGATCTAGACCTACGAAAGAGAATGGAGAGCTATTGTTTAGTAAGAAATTAGTGTGAAAGTATAGGACATTAGTTGATAAAAGGATAGGAAAGCTTGCTAGTACAACGCAAAATGGGATCAGATTAAAAAGTCAATAAGTGGATTAAATAACAGAAGGACAAATCCTAAAATACAAGAGCAATAATTAAGACAGGGACTTGGTAGAGGGGTCAGAGACCTAAACAGAATAACACTTTTCAAGGCATGGAAGACACAAGTTATGTAGCAGTGCTTCTGTGACTGACCCCATGACATATGGGTCTCTCCAAGACAGTATTGTAAACTATGGTAAAATGATGGTGCTTTGGCTGCTTCTGTCCTGTGTGATACAAAGGATTTTGGGAAATGATAAGTAAGAACAGGGGAAACTGAAACAGGCTCTCTCATTCCAGCATCCATAATCTGCTTTTCAAAGTCATAAACATCAGAAGAAACAGAGAGCACACTTTCATGCAAAAGCAAGTTTTCCAGCAATGTTTTTTAAACTAAACAGAGCTGCATAGTATTCTGGATCGTTTTTAGAAAATTGATATGAAAATTTCAAAGGGAAGAAGGGTCACTGATCATCCTCTACCTAGCCTGAAAGCCAGCATGAAAATGCCTTAAATTAGAGCAAAAAAAGAGCAAATGCAAATTCTGGGTTGGTAAACCACAGAGTGCCCCAACAGCTCCTCTGCCTCTCTCAGGAGCCTGTGCTGTATTGTAGGTGTTTCCGTGCTCACTTGTCTCAGACCAGGTTTTTGCCTTGTGATTTGGCTATTGGGATGGCATTTATTGAATTATATCACTGATTTCACCTCTTATCACGGAATGTTTGCAGCACAGGTAGATCTTGCAGCACCATGGGCTTAAGGATGCATTGCCTCCCTTGCACTGCAGTCAAGCCAGACTGGAAAGCTACTAAGTCACTTAGAGTTGCCTCAATGAGTTTCAGGTGGTGCCTTAACTTAATAGATGTTTTTAATGCATGAACCAGGTCACCTGCTTTGAAAGGTGACCAGGCTGATGCAGACAGGAACTGCACAAGAGTCAGAATCCTGAGGCCAGAAAGCAGAGAAAAGAAAACAAAGGTATAAGATGGGAAACTGCACACGGCTTTGTGCTGGGAGGGCACACAGCATTCATACTTCACCCAGTCAGTAAGTGCCTGAGCCTTTTGACTAATTTGACATGGAAGCACTAATAAAATAAAAAGCTTCTCCAATTAGTGCATACTTTCTAATATTTCTGACTTGTGTTCTGACCCAGTCGCTTCCGTATTCCTAATTGCCTGTGCTGCATTAAGTGATACTGCCTTCCACACACTTTTGTGAGCTGTGGTCTCCTGCAAGAGGAGAGATTTGTCGGTAGCAGCCTCCTTGATTGACTTGAAATGAAGCTGTTACTTCAGCTGGTCAAACTCAATATTTACAAACTATGGAATATTTACAGAGATAGACTTTAAGGGGAGGGAGTGGCCACCTCTAGGGACAGTGGGCCTTATTCTCATCTGGGCATCCTTTTGTATCTATCATGCTTGCTTCCAAGCTCTTCAGAGTAGCAATGGATTTTGTTTGGGTTTTTTGTCTTGGTTTTTTTTCAGAATAAGTATAAGCCTTGGGAGAGAAAGGAGTGTTGACATCAGCCAAATAGCTCCTGATTCTACCACGCCTTTGGGGCTGAAAAGCTGCTGAAGTAAAATGAGTTGGTGTGCTGAAAGAAAATGTGGGTTGGTTTGGGTTTTTTTGTTCTCCATTTCTAGATATTGAGTCTTCTGTCTCTGGAAGGAGTAGTTGCCTTTTCAGGATTCATTCTGGTTATAAAATGTTTAGTGAAGATCTCTTTCTCAAGAAAAGGATTTTGTGGTTATTCTTTCTCCATTTTTTCTTTCTTTCTGGTTTAACTCCTATAGGTTGCAAATAACGCATTTCCAATTCAGCTTTTGTTTTAGGGAAGAAAAATATAGGCTGAACAGTGGAACAGGGCATCCCTCAGTAAGGCACAGAGCCAAAAGTAGTTCTAAATCTCCCTTAAAGGACTGGTGGAGGTTCTGCTTACCATTCCTGAAATATCTGAGTGCTGTTCAGCACTGTTCCCAAGAAACCAGTAAAGAAGGACTTCAGGAGGAACACAGCAGGGTAAGGATGCACCAGATATTTGATGACCAGAACAACCCAAGGTACCTGTCCAGAAGTCACTAGTGCAGTCACTGGAGAGATGGGTAGCCTGGAAGTGCAGATACCACTCGGCTGTTTTGCTATGGTTCTCTTTATAACCCCTTCTCATTTTGAGAAATTGGGAGACCTTTGGAACACGTACAGGGAGTGCTGGGATTTCCAGTGTTCAAGTAAGGTTGTGGTACACGTGTGGTAGCATCAAAAAGTTCTGGTTGTAACACATCAGCACAGCTCCTGCTACCTAGTGCACGTATTTCAGTAAAGAGTGGCTTTTGACAGACCTGCTTGGCAAGGAATTTTAAAACTATTTGTAAAGTCTCATAAATGCTTTTTGGCCCCTTTAAATGTTGTCTGATCTACGTAGGAAAATGTCATAGTTTATCCCATAACTAACCACAATATTTAATGATGGCTATAAAACAAGTGCAACAAAGAAAAAAACTGTTCTGAACTTTCTTGACACTGCTTACGGCAAATACTTGCTCTTTATCTGACATGTCATCATTTACTCCCTCATCCCTCAGAGAACAACAGGATAGCTGAATTATCGATACAGTAGAAGAAATCATAGACAAGGAAAGTAAACTCTGATATTTTGAAATTAATGATGTGGTTAGTTTGATGCACTGCATGCCTAATAATGAAAAATCTAGAGAGAAGAGCTTAATGAAATTTTGAAAATCTCTCATTTCTGTCACAGATTGTGCGATGTCATTGGTGTATATATAAGGATGATATGTCTTATAGGATCGGATGTGGCAAGTTTATGCAGACAGTACTTCACACACACATTCAAATGTTTAATAAAAATACCCCTTTTTTAATTGCGTCTCTGGGTTTGGGCCTGTGTATGTTCATGCGTGTGCATATACATGTGTACAGAGGGGTTAGGAACAGGTACCCTTTTTCATTAAGTAAGTGGCATTTAACTGCTGGTACAGCATCTATCTATCTTCTTTCTGGCAAAGCTGTGTGCCTTTCAGTCAGCATCTGACTAAAGATCAATGAGAGAAAGCTTTTTGAAGGTGCTTTCAGGTCCTGCGGCAAGGGAGATGATCAGAAAGCTGCCATAAGCTTCGGACCCACTTGACAAATGAGGAACTATTTTGGTGCTCTGTAAACTGCTGTCACATCAGTTAGAAACACTAATTAGAACTACTTTGCTGTTGAAAGTGTCCAGTGCATTAAATACCACTTCTGCTTATTGCAATTAGCTTATCCATTGACTTACACTTTATACCACAAGACTATCAAAGATGGAAATGCATAAGGGATTGTTTAATAATTTATGGGGGAAATTAGAACTGAATGGCAAATAGCTTTTGCCTGCTACCCTTTGACCTTTCATTCTGTGCAGAGCATGAAGCTCACATGTGAAATGTGCTCATCCTGGGTTTTGTCTGGCTGGAGAAGAGTCAACAAACCAGGATGCACAAGTAAGCACACATTAGATTGTGTTTTTCTCAGAAATGTGGAGATTAAATGATGTGGGTAGCTTCTGAGAAGCAATGAACATCATGCTACCACACAGTCTGTAAAGAGAGAGAATTTTATACACTTCCTGTACTGTTCTCCAAAGTGATTCTTGTTATTGATAAAGCAGGGAGATTTTGGTCAATAATTTATACTATGTGGAGTTGGTGATAATTTTTAATGCCATTTTATCTTTTTGCAGGTCAAATTTGCAGATGAAACAATACAGTAAAAAAGTGAAGTTCTAAGGGCTGAGACTATTTTTGTTTCAAAGTTAAATTGTGGATCCATGATATGTCAACATGCCCTAGGGATAAGAACAAGGAAGAAATTTTTACTCATGCTGTAAAAGCCAGAAGTGGTCCAGCCACTCTACATTGTACACAGAAGTTTTTAGCAGAGAGGGAAAAAGAAAATATCATTCTGAATAGCTGACTTGCAATCTAGCACACAACATAAAATAACGAGGCTGCATTCCTCATTCTGCTTTTTTAACTTTGGTCTAAGCACTTCTTCTTTCTGCTTGGATTCCCACTGATGATATTAGTCCTTAGTTCAGCTGCCAGGATATTACAGATCAGGATTTGTAATTCGTTATTTTAAATATAAGATAGCAATCTTACTGCCACTCATACTTCTCAAGAGCTGGAATTATTTTCTCCTTAAGTGATTTTTGGTTTTTGTTCTTGAATTTCTTTTTTGTTGTTCTCTGGGACCAGTCCAAAGAGTGCCTGTTCTGTTCCCTAAAAATTAGTAAGGTGTAACTGTAATATACATTTTTTTCTAAATTGCTCTTTTAAAGAAACAGACAGAAAATATAAAACAGCAATAGGCAGTTTCATCAAAAAGCTCCTGTAAAGAGTCACCTTCAATGATCTGATTCCAAATATATTAAATTCCTCCTGTTTTCAAATTCTTTCATATTCCCATGCAGTGACCAGTGCAGAATATCTGCCTGAAGCCCTGTATTTCACAAGACTACTTCATACAGAAATATTTCTTTAAAAAGTAATTACTATTTCATTTTCAAAATCTTTAAGTGATAGAAGATAAAATGCTATTAACAAAGGAATGGACATACATACACTTACCTAAATGCAAGTGTAAATTATAAAATGGTTTGGTTCTTTGAATCTATTTAAAAGTTTGGTGTTTCAGGAAAGAAAAGTCTTTGGAAGAGCAGAATGGACTTGCAAGATCTCAAACCATAACTGAGACTCCTCAGCCTGCTAACACCAGAGACCAAACCTGTGCTCTCATTTGTGCTCTTCAGTTTGGATGCCTGTAACTGGGAGAAGGGAGAGAACTGGTTTGATTTTTAAATTGGATTAACTTGAAAACCAAAACCAAAGATGATGCAACAGACCATACCTTTATGTGACATGCAGAGCTGTCTGAGGCTTGCTTTGGTTTGGAGCAATTGAGCTCTTTGGTTGCTTGGGGAAGCTGCTCTTCCTTCAAGTGATTCTGCTCTTCTGGCTGCTGTAGCAGGAGCATGACAGAGATATTAATTTTTTTTTTTCAGAAATTCACTGCAATATTGAGAGTTTCTGGCCATTAAGGAGGTCCAGATCCATATGGGAGCTATGGAAAACTTTTGAGATTCAGCTGTGAATCTACCCTTGCCACCAGCAAAGTTGCTATTGATGCTGTTGGAGCCAAGAAGCAAGACCTGGGCATAAGGAATGGCATCTGTATGTAAGTCCCAGCCTGAGGCTTTGCTTTCCTTCATTTCTAATTGTCTGCTGCCTTCCTTTAAGACTGGTAACCTTAGATCAGAGGGAAAAGGAGGATTGTTTTTAAGCATGATGAAATTTAACTTGTAATTGCTGTTTCCACAGCAGCCAATTGAGAGGTAAGAGCATAGCTTTACCAGGCAGCTCCTAATCTCTAGGATTTACAGATGCTGAAAATGAGCAGGAAATCAGGGCTGCAGTGACCTACCTGCAGTGCAAGTGCAACACGTGCTCACACATATATGTGCTAAAGACATATAATTCCTAGCAAATTTTGTCTCCTGTGCAACTTTGAAAAATCTCATGGTTTGGTGTTTGTGTGAGGCTTCATCTAGTGTTCATCAGACCCTGCAACATATTTAATGTCAGTTTTGGTATCTGTCTGCTTGAGAGAGGGTGTCACAATATATTCCATTGCTGGCAAGTTTCAACAGGGAAGCAGTAACTTATGCATTGACTGCTTCCCATGAGGTTTTATGTTTCTGTATAATCAGCTATTAAGAGAAAAACAGTATTAATTTAACTTGCTATTTCACATGAAACTGCTAAAATTATCCCCCTAAAAAAGCAGCACTTCAGATGTCCAGTGTCTATGGTGTGTGTCACAGCGCACAATGTTTTAACAGCCAGGACTGATTTAGGTTTGTCCTTCATTAAAAACCCTTCTATGATGGCTGGCTACATTTCTTCAGTTCTGAGAAATGATCTGGTTTTCCTACACCACACAAAGTAAGTGGAAAGTGTGCTGCCATGTGTATGGCACGCACTGCAAGCCTGCCCTCACACGAAATGTGCCGTACAAGAGATCACTCACTCCCTGTGCAGCCTTTTGCTCCTTGCAAGCAGCAAGTGCTCCCAGCCCTGAACATGGGTGCCTGGCGCTGCTCTCCCCTGAACTTGTTTTCCTGCCCGTTGTTTGCCAGCAATGCAGGTGCAGCACACTGGCTGCTGAAGGCCAAATCTGAAAAGTGTTCGTGTTGGCAAAGGCTGTTGATTCAGGGTTGCTCCAGCACAAGTGTAAGATTTTCTGTCCTGGAGCGTTGGTAATGTTATTCAAATTCACATGTATTTCTCAGAGTGATCACTGAGAAAATCTTCAAAAACATACCACACATAGTTAGAGTGTTCTGAAAAAAGTTTATTGTCATTCTGTTCACCAGCTGCTTTTCTGGATTTGTGTAACCAACAAATATATAAATGAAGTATTGGCAATCTTTTTTGTGTAATCCCAAAGAAACCATGAAAGAGGAAGTAACAAAAGTAGCATTAGATAATTTCTCTTTCATGATAACCAGGGACTATTTCTGTTCTTTGTTAGACAGTTTTTGTGGGTTTTTTTGTTCTTTGTTTTATTTTGTGTAGAAGACTCCTAGCCCACTAGGGAGGCATTGGCCTATTCTGTAGAAAAAAGGCTTATCTGTCAAATACCTCAGTTTTTGTTTCCTTCCCCACCTACTACTAATTTTAACATGCCCCTCCCTTGAGGAGCAACAAAACTTCTTTAAGTGACTTTCTGTGGGGTCAGGTATGGTAACATTCAGGAGCTGAAGCCAGGGCAGGGATCTTGGCCATTGTGGTTTGTGCCTGACGGGGGTGTCTGTGTGCCCTTTGTCCCTTTCCCCTGCTAGAGGGCAGGATGTGTTGGGGGAGACCTCTCCAGTGCAAGGTGCCCTCCTGACTGCTCCCAGGTCTTATTCCATGGAGTGCTGCTGGGGCTCCCACTCCCCCTTGTGCCCCTGCAGCCAGTCTTATGCAGCTGCTCTTGGTGCTGAGGAGGTGTAATTACACAATCAGGTTATCTTTCTAATCTGATAGAAAACTGTTAATATATTAATTTGGTTTCATTTAACCAGTGGATGTATTAAAACTCCCAACAGAAGTGTGCATGGCTGGGACAGCCCAGTTGAATGCAGTTGTCTTGGGAGGAAAAGGCTATTTCCAAATTAGAACTGGACCAGGGATAAGTAATTTGGTGCTCTGAATTAGTGCAACCAGCAACCAAACTCTTTGTATCAGATTTCCTCGCCTGAGAAATGCTCTTGTGAACTGTCTTAGTCCCTTAAAGCTTCTGTAGGTGGAAAAATTCCAGAGAGAATTTTAAAATGGTATTTGAAAATAAATATAGGGTATATAAAAATACTGAATAAGCAGCTGAGCAGGAAAAAACTCTAAGAAAAATTGCTATTGTGTAAAGATATATAGTTGCAACAGTAGACTGATATCCAATAATTTACTACTAAGTTCTAAAAACCAGATGACTGCAAAGTGTTTGCTAAACCATTCTTTTTCATCTGACATGTGGTTGGATTATGTGAACTGACTCACCATTTAAATGGGGCTACTGAGATTGGTGTGTTATTGATTCAGACAATCCTTGACCCCAGGGGTAACACTTGCTGTAACAGAGGAAACTGGCTTTTAGACTAGAATTCTGCATCTCTCTCTCAGCATCTATGTTATTTGACAATACTGAAAACAAAAAGATTAGGGAAGCAAAGAATGAGTTAATACCAGCAAAGTCAAGCAGCTTGTTTGATGAAATAGTGTGGGTGCTCTCCAGGAGAAAAATTGATAGGTGCTGAGACTTTAGTCCTTTGGATTCAAATTCTTTTCAAGAAAGCTATCAGTGGGCACTTGCCAGGATGCCTTCAGAACCTTTTCCTTGCAGAGAAACCTCAAAATAACAAATAAGTAATGCAGCAGACTGCTGATCACAGTCTTAATTAACTGAAAACTTGCACTTGTTTATTTTAAGGATATCACCCCTAGGCCTGTTTGTAGTCCACGCATTGTGTGTGCCTTCTCAATCTGTCATTTATCAAATTCTGAACAGTTATCAATCTCCAGACATTAAGCAGGTAGTCTGGCACTTGCCCAATAGGTACTGGATGATGCTGCAGCTGTTGAACAAGTACTTCATCAAAAATTATTCTCTGGCTTTTTATCAGATTTTTCAAATCCCAGGTTGCAAATCAGTTGCTTCCTTTTTAGTTACATGGAAGCAAAATGAGATGCACCTGAATACTTTTAAAAATAATTACTTCTAATACTGTTTACCAAGGCAAACATCCATCCATCCATCCTCAAGTCTTCCTCTGTAGGCTATAACACACACCCTTCCTTACTCTTTCATATGCAAACACTGTCTATGTTATAATCAGTGAGCATAAGCCAGATAAAAGCAAAATCTGACATATTAACAATAAAAATGTTCTTCTGAGTAAAAACATGGATTACCATGGAATTTTTGCTAGGATTATGCTAAGAGCATCAGACCTTGTCTCTGAAAGGCTTATTCTTCTAATCAAAGTGAACATCCTGTTTTTCTATGCCTTTTTCCTAAGCAAGTTGAAGAATGATCTCTTTATATGTATAGTTTTTCCTAGGCACAAAACTTCACTAAAATCATTTGGGAGAAGGGCAGTTGGCAATGTCTTATGGGTGATCTTCCTTTAGTCTCTCCAGTGCTACTGAAGCAAGATGCAGACCGAGATGGTCTTTGGGAGCCTGAAATCTCCCCCTCTGAATGGTGTTGTGGAAACAAATCCCTTTTGGTGTGGGAGTATCTGCACAGAACAGCCGATGTGGGCTCTCCTTGCAGACCACTGGCTGCCATGCTCACACTACATGGCTGTAGGTTCCGTGGTGGGAGGGAGTCAAATGTGGATCTCGGTGGGATGTACGTATGCTAGGCTTCGGAGGTATTTCTCTTGGAGTTTCAGACAGCTCTGAGCCATTTTCTGACCTTTTGAAGGATTCCTAAGGCTGTTAGTCAGAAAGAATTGGTGTTAGATGGCTGACAGTTCTGAATGGGTTACATGCAATATGTTTCACATGTTTAGATGATGGCTTGCTAGTGCCAAGTGGTGGCAGACAAAAAAAATTTGTCAAAAATGGATATGACATGGGTGCAAGGAAATGCTATATGAGCAGAAGTCTTTCCTCTCAGGACATCGTTCAGTGTCACTGAAGTACCAATAACGTGTGCTACAACAGGCCTGCCCATGCCCAAAAAATGCACTGGCCACATCCTACTGAGATCTGTAACTAAAGTCAAAGTACACTCAGACAGCACAGTTTCAGTGCATTTTTTCTAGTGGTTAAAAAATCCAGTAAAGTCTTCACAATTATTCCTAGATGGATCAATGTAGCATAAAATAGTAGTGCACAGATCAGATGAGTCATATTGAAGCTCACTCCATGCTGACAGTGAAATGCATTCACTTCACAAAATTCTTGAAGCACCTCATTTCCTATGAGCTAGATTATTTTTTCATAAATTGTGGGCAACAAATAAGATGAGTTTAGCCCTTGCCTTTGTTGCTGAATGTGGCAAGCTGATCTGTGAGTAATGGAGCCAAAAAGAGCAATCTGTTCCAGAGCCTCCACAAAGTTTTCCATTGTTTGGGGAACGAATCAGTCCATTCTCTACATGACAGGGAAAGTCACGCTTAGGAACTTGATTTGTTGCAATGATCTTCTTTAATGTATCGCGCTGCTGGTGACATTCTTGCTGATATTGGGGTCCTTTGTGTGCTTTGTATCAGTTTTATTTTCTTGCCAGGAAATTGACTTCCTTACATGTATAGGTGTTTCAATCTTTGATCCTTTCTAGCCCAGAAGTGTGCCTGCTAACACACTTCAGATCAGACAGCATTCACAGAGGCACAGAACCAAGGTATGAAAAGCTTGTTAAGGATTTTACCCCATCTTCCTGTTGCAGAGTTCAGTTGCATCTTAAAATTAACTCTAGTTATATAGAGCATGAAGAGTCTTTTGGGAGCTCAGAGTGGGGTTTGGAAGGGCATGGCTTTTGCCACACTCAGGTGGTTGCTAGATTGGAGCTAGTTAGATGTTTCTTCTAAACTGAGACAGGACAGAGAGGAAAAGTATAACTTGTGAATTCATGTGATTTGATGAGTACTAACATTATTACCCACTCCTCCCCAAGAAGTAAGATCTGATTTTCCAGGGAATTCTAGCCTGGACCATCTAATTCTAAAATAAGTAGTAGGCATCAGTATTAAAAACCTTTAATCAGAAGAAAGAATATGGAAACAGAATTGAAAAATAAAGGGCAGGAAGAGGGAAAGGGAGCGAAGAGGAGGTGCCCCATAAAGGCACCTTTATCTAGATGGGGAAATGGAGAATGCTGGAATTTTCTTTCTAATGGAGATGAAGAGCAGGTTTTCCTTTTTCATTAAAAGGATTATATCACATATATATAAGCTCATTCACCATTGTCAGATGTTACCATAGCTGCTGGACAGACAGTGAGCAAGAGCTCATTCCTTCAAATGCCTCCGGACCTTGAAAAGGGTATGTGAAGAGAGGGACTAAGGACAAGGTGTGGTAGCTGCCATTCTTCATCCTCTAGCAATGTGGATTGCTATAGGATCAGAGATGAAGGCTCTGTTGGGTTCAGGGGTAGGTATTAAGACTGTATTTTTGCCCTCTTGTATAGGACTGTTGTCATACTGGTTTTATCTTAGCCCAGAAAAAAACCTAATCAAATAGCTTCTCTTCCATGGCACCACAGGCAAAGGCTATGAAGGCAGGGTAGACACAAGAGCTATCCTCATACCATCATCCTAACTTCTCTCCAGAGTTGGCAGAGCTGCACTTCCTTGTGCTCAGCTCAAAGCTTTCATGATCTCCTCCAGGATCTAGGAAATTCTAAGGGTTTTCTTGCATGGTCAGACTAGCTGGGTGCAAATGAATCCAAGAGGTCAAGATTTCACACAGCACCTGTCCTGTGACTTGTGGAGGAAAGTCTGAAGTCTCAGCCTACTGGCTGAGGAATGACAGTGTAAAGAAAATGAAAAACATGTTTTCTTTAAGATTGCTTATAAATCCCAGCAGTTTTAGGGAAAATTCACTATGGTCTAAGGCCACCCTCAATATATTTGGGATCCTAGATGTTTGCAGTGCAGTGCTCCCATTGTCCCCTAGCAGCAAGACATGCTGAGGTGGGATGTCTCTGCTTCTGCTTGGCAGGACATCTCCCAAGTTCTCATGTTGCACCTTCTACACTTTATAGAGCATTTCTGTTTGCTGAATCCTACAGAAATGCCCTGGCCTCCCACTGACCAGAGACCTGCAGCTCCCTCCACCTTGCCTACTAAAAACCCAGCATGTGTCTCCTTTGTCAGGGGGAAAGGGACTTACCCAAGGATTCCCAGCAACTCAGGAGCTGAACAGAGTTGGTACAGGATTCACTGGTGTAAATCCCACATAGCCTCTGGAGGCTGGAAATGTCTCCCTGAGCCACTTCAGCTGAGATGCAGCTGAGTTTGAGTTATCAGCTTAAAAAGAGACTGAGAAATGCTTGGGAAAAGTTGCTGTTGCTGAGGAAGGAGTTAATTTTTTCTCTTATTTTTTTTTCTTTTTTGGTATGTTTTACTTTTCATTTCTCTCTTTGCTCCTCAGAGAGAAATGTGGGCTCAACTTACAATGAGTTAGGACTAGGCCAGCCTCTTTTTAAAGAAAAGCTTGAGATTCCAGTGAAGGATTTTATTCCTTTTGTCTGCTTTTCTGTGGAAGATGCTCATTAAAAGGAGAGTCTGAATTTCAAGAGCAGGTCTATTAGAGAGGTAGAAAGCAACTCTAAAGCTTGACTTTGGATCCTGATTTCCTCCAAAGTCTGTGCTGAAATTCAGATTTAGGCTGGCCTAATGAGAGCTGCTCAGAAATATGCCATGCAGAATATTTCTGGGCTATACCAGCCTCAATTAACTCCTGGCAGTCTTGGTGGTTGTTTTGAAGTACGGTCTGTGGGGTACTTTTTCAGGGGTCATTCAGCAGTGTCTCGCTACAGAGAAGAGGACTATTGAACTGCTTTGAAAAGCTATGAAATTTCATACACTGGATGCAAATCCAGGAGACTAATCCAACCCCAAACACTATCACCCTTAGATTTGTGATTCATTCAAGAAGTCATGAAGCAATCTATTTTGCTAGGGGAAAAAAAATCATTATTCTATCATCATTCTGAATACTTTCCATAGGAACAAAATTTATCAAAAATGCCTGAGATTTTTGAGAAATATCTCAATTGTGCAGAAAAGCATTACATTGATTGTGAACTTAGCCTTTCTTTGGATTTTTCTGCTTGTCATTTTTACTTAAATACAAATATTAATGAAGACCTAAACGTGCCCTTTTACTATTGCCCTTTATTTTGTTTTTCTATAAAGATTGCTCATAATCCTACAGCTATCTTTTTGCACTTTAAAAGGTTCTTGCTTCTTACTGCTGTCAGGATAATAATGCTGCATCATTCCACCTAACTACCAATAAATAGAAATGCAGAGCCATGACTTCTATTCAAAAGCATGCAGGCTCCTTTGTATGTTTTGGTATATATATCTTTCAACTTGTAGCTGTAGTACAACATCTGAATTAAATCATGACTTACTCTTTCTATTAAAGCTGTGTTGTCCTTGCCGTTATCCCTTTTTCCAGTAAATGAGTACAATGAAAAATTGATTCTGGCTGTACTGGACTGCAGCAAACTAACAAAAGATGATTGTTACATTATCAAAGTCCTCTTTGCATCCATAATATAAGAATTGAAAACACCTGTCTTCTCAATCAATATTGCACCTGAGTCACGTTTTCCTGGAAAACATTTTAAAGGTGTCCACTGTATGTTACTTAGATTTAACAAATGCATTATTCAGGCTGTCTTCATTTATTTTGATTACCTGAGATTGCTCTGCCATCCCTGTGAGTTATAAAAAGCCTAATATTAAATGCCACACTAGACTAGTATGTCAGTAACAATATCAGATGTCTTCTCTTATGTGAAGCAATGTGACAGCTGAACATGTACACTTTGTAAAATGTATGTGGAAAACTTGTATTCAAGGGGGACATTTTATGTCATGGCACTCCCTTTCTAAAAAGTAGAGCAGGGCAGAGGGCTTCAGTTAATGGTAACTTGAACAGTATGACCCAATTGGAAGCAGATTTGGGGAAAGTGACAGCGAGCATTAGCCTGCATTTCTAGAAAGGATAAGCCAGTGTCGGTTGCCTACAACTGTCAGCTGTGCTTTACAGACCTGCTTTCTATTATTTTTAACAGGCGGTGCTTAAGAGCAGCTAATTTACTGCATGTCTCAACAGCAGTCTGGAACTGCTGGGCACCCAGTAAGAGCAGAGAAATAAGTGAGCAGCTCTAGAGATGTGGCCATCATTTCAACATGTGCATTTGCATATTCCATCTAATGCCTCAAGTCAGATGCCTAAAATTAGTAGATTTATTTGGATGTGTGGAAATAATTGTAATTTGTTTCACAGCAATCAATTTGTGATGCTTTGATTTCCCTTTCTACAGAATTAAATTATTAAGGGGCAAATATGATTTTCAAGATACTTTTTATCATTCTCTCTGCTTGAAGTTTTGGCAAGTTTGACACACTATAACCCAACATTCTGTCATGAGTAATAAATATTAAAAAAATCCCCAATCAAATAAAAAACAAATTAAGTATGAGAAGTGCTAAGAAATGAGGGACAGCAGGCTAGTACCTTGCCAGGAAACGTGACTGTAATAGGGTCTTCTTTTCCATATCCACCATTTTTCTGCAACCTTTCCAGATGGCTGCAGTGGTCTGAGAGAGGAGACTGTGCCCCTCAGGTTTTGTGAGGGGCTGTGTTTGGAGTGCAGGGAGTCAGATGAAGGGTTGAGCTGTTTCTCAGAGGTGTCTTTGTGATCCTCCACCTACAGTCCAATAAGGCACAGGCTAATTGGAATTGCAGCAACTCTATCCCAGCAGGGACAGTTGGGGCTGCTGCAGTGGTGCTCAGCGAGGAGCATTTGCTCCAAGATTTGAGACTGGTAATAGTGCTGCCCTAGGCAATGGGGAGAGAGAACGATCATCTGAGTCCTCCTCCCTCTCCTCAGCAACCCGAACAGAGCTCTGCTGGGGCACAGAGGATGTCCTTGCTATTTAGAAGAGATGTTGCGCTACACCTGACTGATGTTTGATTGCCCCCAAAATGCCTGCTGGTGATCCACAGTGACATGACGTGCACTTGGGAAAGCAGGAGAAAGCAAATACGAGTGTTTCAATTTTGGTCAGTACCTGAAGATAACTCATGCCAAGCCCAGGGAAACCCTGAGCTCCACTGGCTCTGCACTGTGAGAGGCCATCCCTGTTTCAGCAGTGAAAGCATCAAGGCCCCTGCCTACACCTCTCTTGTTTTTGGCATGAGTACCCATAATTTTTTCCATACTCTGCCCTCATTTTTTTTCTCTGTTTAAAAACCTTGCATTTTGTTTCAGCAGAGGAGTAAAAACATCTGCTTAAAAATTAACTTCAAAGCCCTGAGTCATTGCACAGCTACAAACACAGAAGTATTCCCTCTCAATAATTTTTTATCTTGCTTTTTAAAATTTTTTTTTTCAGCTGTGCACAGAAAGACTGGACTGATAAGTGAGAACCCAAACTTCACCACTCCCACGCACAGCCAGTGCTGAGAGCATGCCATGCTGCTGCAGCATGCCCTGGGACCACCCCATTCACGCGCTGCTGACCCATCCGTACAATGTCTATTCATGATTCAGGAAAGCTGTGAGTTTTCCTTGCTAGTTTATGCCAGCTCCTCAAGTCCTGGAGGGGTCAGACCTCGCTGTGGCTCTGTACATGGGGACACTGAAATGAGAAGGGAGTAGAAGAGCCAGTGCAAGTGCAAAGCCTTGTCTTCAGCTGTCCTGGCCAATTACAGGGATAACTCAACAACATCTGAAGTTTGCCTTGGCTCAGGTGAGACCCTGAGTGCCAAGATGCCTCTGTCAAAGGTTTTTAACCTTCAACTGGCACTATCACATGGATGCCTAGAGGGGAACAGGCTTTCTCAGGAGCTGTGCCAACATAGCTTAGCTGGTGGCATTTTGGAGCTTCTACTTCTGATCCCAGCCAGAACAAAGGGAAGGAGGAGAACAAGAAATAAGAAATTACATGGAAAAAGTGAATCTGAGTAAAGGCTACTCCTGTTGGAAACTGACCCTTGTCCATATGTCTAGCCCTCCCTCCACATGCCTGTCCCATGCACAGGGGTTGTCACAGAGGATATGTCAGCTGCATTTCTTCCTCTTCTCATGCCATGAGTGCTTAGCAGGCTGTGCCTGTGCCAGGACAACGTGGGGTGATAGGAGGGGGCTGTCCCTGGGTCCATGGGAACCTACAGTCCTGCTGTTTGCAGAAATGAGCTGCAAAGCTGCTGCTTAGCATTTAATATATTCATGTTTCTTCATCAATGCAACTAACAGGTGAACTAAAAACTGAGTTTATGATAGGATTCTGGCTTTCATTAAGGAATTTTGTACCTATTTAAAAAAATATATGCAGGAGCATGTTACTGATTATTTTGAGAACCTATGCAAATTTATTGATTTGCAGTAGGAAAAGCTTGCTGTGATGTGTAAATTAAGCCATTTAAATCATCTTGCATGCTAACTGGAGCACCAGCTCTGTTCATTCAATGAGTTAATACCCTACTACCCATAGTTTTACAGTTGCACTTGTGGTCCTTGCAGGCCCAAAAGAGCTGGCTGCTGTCCTCCTGCTTATTTTTGCCAGCAGGTAACCCTTGAACTCTATGGGCTGGGTTTTGGTTGTTCCTATCTGATGGTGCCCCAAAGAGCTGCTCCTTTGTCCAGGCAGGACTGGCTCTCTTCAGCAGAAGAGGATACTGAGGCCTAGAGCAGGGACAGTCTGCAGCCAGGACATCGGTGGCTGTGTCAATCTCTGCTTTTGATTGCTACGTATGACTTAACAAATGTCTCTCCATGGGCAGAGTTTCCACCAAAATACTTCTGCCAAGTGCGATCAGGGATATATTCAGTTTCATTTCCACCCTGAGTCACCAGTGGGTCAGGTGTAATTGAAGATTAGACAGACCCTGAATTTTCTCATGTCCTTGCACATGAGCATTTGGAGCCTGTTTTTTAAAGATAGACCAAGGGATATATCAACACATAAATCCTGTAGGTAGTTGTATTAGTTCTCAGGCAAACATGCACGTGTTTGCAGATACGTGGAGATGAAGTCTGAAGTAGCATGAGGTGTTCCCTGGAATCCCTAACAGGCTCTGCCCTCAAAGGGGGGATTGCACAAAGTAACACACCAGATAAATGAGGGCTCCTTTAATAGATGCTCTTCACAAATTGAAAAGTTGAGGTGAAAATTTTCTGTGGTGGATTGACTTTTCACCTATTGTTTTACGTTAACATCATTGTTTATGCTTTTAATGAGTTGGTCTCAAATCTGCTTTTTCCTAACAACAGAACTAGAGTCATTCAGTAACTGAGGAATTATCGATACAGGAATGATGCAGGTACCCATCAAGGCAAAAATACCCTGGCTTTTGAAAGTGATACTTGTAGCCTTTACCCATTTAGAAAACTATAGGCTTTTGGGATAACAGTCCATTGGCTAAACCAAGTGATACTGAGTGGCTCAAAGCTGTAACTAAGTCCTTGCAGGCAATGCTGCATCCATTCAGGGAAAATACAATGTTCTAAAACTTCCAGATGAAACAGAGAAAAAAATTAAATGCAAATGTTAAAATGCATGTTTTAGTTCTCACATTTTACAAATTTAAGAGGTGCTGAATTTTACTGACAGTTTTCTTGGCAGCAAGTGAATTCCAAAGATGCACATGCAAATATTTGTCAAAACTGAATTTTCAATTTTGCATGCATAAGGATTACTCCAGAAGTGCTGGCATACTCACTTGCTCACAGAAGAAAAGTAGTGTCATGTGGCAGGACTGGCCAATCACAGGAAAACTGTGTATTTTAAATTTTAAATATTCTGATTAATCCATAGAGTAAAAAAATATAGTGCAAAGAAAGTCACTGAATATATTTGAATAACAAATTCAAGATGGTGTGATTGGCTTATATATATTCCCTAAGCAAGGAGAGACAAAATTAATCAAATAAATTATTCATTTTGAATTATTTGTTCAGGTCTGCTTTACAAGTAAAGTCTAATACTGATGTCTGAATTCTGCAGTTTGCTACAAAAGCTGTCGTATCGTGTGTCCTATTCTCCTGATATCCACTGCTTTGTTTGGGTCTGACTTCTCCACACATGAGCACTGCACTTTCTGTGGTGGTGTATCTTCTGTGCAGAGTTGCTAAAAGCAATTAGGTCTTTAGTAGCAGGCTCTGAAAGTCCAAGGTGCTTGTTGACCAAAAGTCATTAGAAATGTAATGGTGCCCATTTCTACTAAATCATTACAACACAAATAGCATTCCTCTGCCTTGGCCTTTGAGCAGAATTAGATTCAGGTTAGAGTGCATCCGTACACTTACTCCGAGAAGCACTCAGCGCCGCTGTCCTAATTGCACCCCAGATATCTAGACCATATTTAGAGAGAGGATTTAATGGATCTGCTACCAAAAGTCCCTTAGTCTTTTATTGCATTTATTTTCATCAGAAAAACTAATCACTGTGTTCTCTGAGATAAATACAGTAATTAAAATATAATTCTTCTTTCTTTGATAGCTATGTGATGAATGGTACTTGTCTACAGTCTTGTTCCAAGATCATATAGGAGGGGAAGCACAAAGTTGAACTATTTAAGCATATATCAGTCTTCTGCCATTAATAAAGCACTGCACTGAGAAGGGGACAGTGAGTTGCTAAGCAGAACTGTGCCTCCTTGGCAGCACAGCGCTGGGCCAGGAACAGCAACCCATCCCCTGTGGTGGATGGGGAGTTGAGGGTGTGCTGGGGCACAGTGGGGCCTGTGAAGGGCATTGTCTTCAGCTTGCCTGAAGCCTCAGGTCTCATCACTTTTGTGAAGCAAAGCAATAAGGTGCTAGAGCATCATTTTCCTCCGTCTGCTATAGGAGAGTGGCAGAATGGCAATTGATGCTGCAGCACAGTCTTGCTGAGGGGAATTTAAAGTGCTAAACGATGTGTCTCTGCTCCAAAACCCACGTGGGAGGCTGGGGACTTTGATCAGAGCCTGCCAGCCACATACTGCTGCCCAGGCAGCAGCCAGGGCTGGTGCAGAGGGGGATTGTGACAAGGCTGGCGAAACCTGGAGCAGTATGGTCAGCTCATTTCATAGAAACTGCCAGATGATTGTGAATTTCATTGCCAAACCTGACTGTATTTGAAACACAAAAGTGCACTAATGTAAGTGGCGCTGTCAGCTCCCTAAAAATCACATTTTTGGAAGTCTGTAATACTTGTTCTGTTCCATATGTGGAGGGATTTTTATGAAATGTTCCAGGCAGAAAGTGAAAAACTCTGTGGTGTACTGGCACGATAAATCTATCTTGCATGAATGCAGTGCTTTCCCCTTAAAGTGACTTGCATAAGTGGAAATATTATCCCTATTTTGCTGATGAAGAAACTGAAGCCCAGCATTTCCTTTGAGTCACATCCAGTGAGCAAAGATAAAGCCAAGAATGAATGTGCTGACATGCAGGATTTCCCATTGCCACCAGACAGGTTGTCACCACTGAAAATATTTCATTCTGACTTTATAGTTGTCTTCTCCCTGATTAAAGCACCATCTTACCAACCATTTTATTTCAACATGATAGAAAAAAAGAATTGTCTGTACTTGCTCCAATCTGCTCTGCAAAGCATCTCTTAATGTGGGTGGAGACTTTGCAAGCTTTACTTGCAATGACTGGGCACAGCAGAGAAGAGGCCATGTCCTAAATTTGCTGATGCAACTGGTGCCTGCACTAAATCTGTATCTGTGCAGGTCTACAATATATGGAAGGCAGCAAAATGTGGCTCCTGGAAGACTTATGTTGTCTATAAGTAATCACTATATCTTTGGTTAGAATTGTTAACCATTCAGCAAAACGATACGAGACGTAATTATGTGAGTTATTGATTGGTGCATATTAAGAAAGACCTCCATTTATAGGTCATTATGAAGCATTATTGGGGCCTCCAAGTGCATCAATAAAATCATTTATTTCTTCACATGGATACTAAAGAAGACTTAGAAAGATGCCATGTGCAGAAAGCTGCTTGTGCCAGTAAATTATATTTACATCTGCTGCATATGGATAGGCGGGATACAGGCCAAGTATGTGATGGTGGGAAGCAGCTTGCTGCTTCTGTTTTGGGAAAGTTCATCACGGTTGAAATTTTGGACAAATTAGATTCTGAATCAAACTAGAGAGACAGCAGCAGATGAGCTCAAAACTTTAGTTGCTCCAGAAACTCCATTCAGAATAATATACTATCTCACGTGCCTTGTCTTGCCATCAGAGTTTTGAGGACATTTTCTGGTTGCTGATGGGAGCAGGGGAGAAAAAAGGATCTTGCACTGAAAAGGAGAAAAACACACTTCACTCTGTTTTGTGTTTGGAAAATGGAGGACATGAAAGAGGACCATCTTTGCTGCCATTTGGATACAACTGCAAGAAAAATTAAAAAGGTATGAAAGCAAACTATGCCAGTGACAAATCTGGGCTTCTACGCTGGTTTGTGCCTAAACACAATATAGACTATAGATAAATTCAACTACAGGTTTGGGGCAAATTGTAAGACTTGGAGATGAAAGATACAGGTATAGGCATTTTGTTCTCAGAGGCAAATGAGTACAGTAATTTCCCTGGTACAAAACTAGAGCTGAATAGATGCTTTCCACAAGGTCCTCTTGCCTGGTTTTGTACCTTTTTAGGCCCTTGTCCTGCTGCCACATCCCTCCATTGGGCAGCAGCTGGGGGCTGGCAGGGAATAACTTGGAGTGTTACAGTCAGGGACCGAGGTCTGACCTCCACCTCAGGGCTTCCCCTCGGAAAGGAGCTTCCCCTGCAAGAGGAGGATTCCAGGCAGGAGCTGTGGAGGCATGGGCAGGGAGCAGCTTTTGCCTGTGCTGGTTGTGCATTTTGTCCCTCTGGATGAGTAAAAAGCTGGATCTAGTGCCCAGTGCCATGCCCAAGATGGGGTGAAAGCACAGTGTCCAAAGGATCTGTCTGGCGATGCAGCCTGCACATGGCTGTTGCGAATCAGGAACACAATGCAGACTCTGACATTGTTTTACAGGGCAGAAAAAGCAGCATTTTCTATAGAGAATGTGATAAAAATGGGCTCTGGTTTAATCTCTAAACCTGAGGTTGGATTAGTAACTCAAACAAGCAGAGCCATCACTCTGTAACCCAAATGTCTGAAACGCAGCTCAGTGGAAATGGCTGCACTGCATGCGTGGACAAACCTAAACACAGGAGGAAGGGGGGAAATAGGACTTTTCAGTCACTGTGCTGATACTTTGTAGACCTGTAGCTGTTCCATGTGGAGAGCTGGCTGAAAGGTCACCAGGTGCTTTCAGGGTTGGCTGCAGACCAGGAGATGCGTGTTAATGTAAACAGGCTGTGGCACAGCTGTCCCTCAGTTGCTGAGGATGGAAGCCCCATATGGTGGCAGTGGTGGCAGAAGGGCTTGGGAGGGAAGCAAAGCTCATCAGCACTGCTGATGCTGGTGCAGTGCACAGCAGGGCACTTTTGCAGCATTCTGCACCTTGCCTGTGTGCAGCAGCACCTGCCCAGCAGGCCTGGCTTTGTCCAAAGTCATGGACACTTACTGATCCCTGTGTGTGGTCAGGGAGCCTCTGATATCAGCATGGAGCATCCTGCAAGGATGCCACTGCCAGCCTTTGCTGCTCAGGGTGTACCTGTGGATTGTCTCATAGCACCTACCTCTGTTTCTCCTGCAGCTTTTTCACTTTAATCCATGTACTGAGTCAGACCCAGCCAGTGACAGCTCAGCATAGTAGATCGCCAACAATGAAGATTTTGCAAATCTAAAATAACATTTTCCTGCCACAGGTGCTCGGTGGAGACTGAAGGTGACTGAAGACCCTTTCCCAAGCCCCTGCAGAGCACCCACTGCTGAGGCTGGAGAAAAACTGACTCCGTGATCAGACTTCTGCCTGAAATTAGTGTCTCCTGACAAGTAAAATTAGAGCAAGTACCACAGTGATTTGCAGAGGTAAATGTATATTTCACCAGTAAAATGCAAATGTGTCTGGTGTAGTCCCCCAAAGTGCACACTCCTGCTGATGTCACTTGTTTTTGTCTACCCAATTTTGGATTATGTTTGCCTATCAAAGTTAATAATTTTGACAAGTTAATTTCAGCCTGTTCTTGTAGCTACAAGGAATTTTAAAAAATAACAAAAAATGGGAGGAGTGAAATGCTCAGGCAAGGTTAATGATACTGCATGGCAAGTTACTTACATTTTGAGACTATTGAAAATGTTAACATTCAAGTGGATCTTTATTGTCAGAGAAAGGAACATAATGTCGACTGAGCAGTGACTGAAGGTCCTGGAGCAGCCAGTTTGTGTGCTGTTGTAAGGTGCCACACTTAGGCTGAACCAAAGGGCCTCAAAAAAGGTAAAACAAGAATAAAAATTCCTAGATTAGCAATTGGAGAATATTGTAGGTATTTTCTTTCTGTGTCTTTAGTACAAGACAGCTGCAGCTCTTCAGGTCAGCCTGGCGCAGGTTATGCAGCCATAAAAACCTCTGGAGTGGCTGATCCTGCAGCCTGAGGGAGGGCTGGCAGACACTGGCTCAGCTCCATCCTCGGGTTTGCTCTGCCCACCTGCCTTTTGGCCTCTCTGGCCACGCTGTTCCCACCAAACTCTCGGAACAAATGCTGTTTGTTTTGGTGTGTCAGTGCCAGCCCTGGGCTCTGGAGATTGTCCCCAAGGCTGTTTCTTTCGGTAAGGGCCACACCCCTCTCCCTTGCTGGGCTGCTGCAACCAGTACCTTCTCTTCCGCTGGAGAGGATAGTTGAGCCTGTGGCTAAGATCCGCCACCCCAGAGGCAGGGCAGCTCCCAGCAGGTCTCAGAGGAGCCAGCACGGGGCCGCTGGGCTCTGCTCTTGTTCCAGGGCTCCCCGGCAGCCCTGCTCCCAGTGCCCAGCTCCCCTGTGCCCAGGACCCCAGGCTGCAAACCCTTGCCTTGAGCATCTCTGGCTGCTGAGGGAAGCTCTGGCACTTACGCCATTCAGCCCCCTTCTCTACAGGTGATGAATACTTGGGTGTGTAAATTAAGAGAAAATTTAAGAAAAATTGGCTAGAGAAATTAAAACTGCCTCAGGCAGCTTAACTTGTACTGCGACACATACAGTACTTAGCACCCTAGATTTCATTATTCTTAACAGCATAACTGGAGTCCTATTTTCACACATTAAATATTCTTGGATTTTTTTCCCCAATGAGCAGACATATGATTTTTTTTCTCTGTCATCAACATGCATGTTTTGTCCTTTCAGAGACTTTTTTCAAGTTGGAATACAGATTAGTTTTACCTACGATTTAAAGAACTCCAGTGCTTGGTAAGGCCTTGATTCCTGTTTTTTATGGAAATGCATAGCTGTGGGGGCTATGGGGAGCAGCTCTCTGCTTAGCACTTCTGAGAGGAGAGCTGTGCAAGAATATACTATTTTCACATCTCAGCTTTCACAGACAATGCAAAATTTGATTGTTTGCCATGAAGAAACAGATATCTTACATAGGAATGGGCATGCTCTTGTGCTCCCCCAGGCCAGGTCTGCAAATCCCTGAGAGCAGGAAGCCTACAAGAGGTAGGGACCAAACGACCAAGGCCCATTGTATCTGCCTGAGGTAGAGGCTGAGGGTGTATAATGAGGAGACTGGCAATATCTGAAATTTCCACATGCCGCTGGAAACAGTGAGGGGAAAAGACCCTCCCAGCAAGCCCTATGTCAGGCAAACTCCCAGGTAAAGTACCCGCTGTGTGGATGGGAACATACCAGAAGCCATTTGCTGAAGCAGACCAGGGGGATCTGGGGGTGGCCAGCCTGGGGTAACAATTGGGTGAGTCCTGTCACGAGCTTTGGGAGGGTTGCTAGCATTGGTGTCAGTATTATCTTTGCATTTCCACTTCTTGAGCTCAGACAGTGTGTGCAATGAAACCTTGTGTGTCGGGGTTTCAGCTGAAGGCAGCTTTTGCGTGCTCACATCCCTGCCTAAATCTTGCTGGGCTGTTTCTTCACGTCCTTCTGAAGCCCTAGAGCCTTTCAGGATGAGATTTGGGCAACAGAGGGCTATTCATCAGAGAAGAGAGCCCATGGAGTCTACCAGCTCACCAAACATGGGTGTCTGCATTTGGGGGTGCTGGGCAGCTTGCTAGGCTCCTCTGCTGCTGAGTGTAAAGCCCCATGGACTGAAAACAAAGCCTGAAGCTGCTTGTGGAAGCTGCTTGTCCCATCCTTGGGACTCAGTGCAGCTCTGAAACAGAGGGTCTACTGCCCTTTGTCTCTGCCTCACATACCTTACCCTCCCCTGGCACTCCTGGGGCTGTGGGTCCCTGCTGGTGCTGTGCTGTCCTGCTTTCAGCTGTACCAGGCTACCTCAGTGAAGGGTCAAGTGGCACTAGACAGTCATGATTAGGAACTCAAATCCTTCCTTAATTGTCCTGGGACCAGAGTGAGTGAGTGCTCTGGTGCAGGGTATCATCTTTCCTAAGATGATCTTCAGGTGTCTACGTCCTACTGCTCATTAAATTTAAGTCTCACCTGCTGGGATGATCTGGACATATCTCATCTAAATAATTCTTTGCTGTTCCAGGGGGGTTTGATATTCCTGGCAGCTTTGTCTGTCTTATTCTCAACAAGTAAAGCACAATTTAATCTTAGGACTTGAAATGTTTTACTCTAATGAAGTCTTTGAGTTTAGAGCATGGGTGAAATGTAGTAATCTATATGGTACACGAGGTCAAACTAGATGAACTAATAGTCCCTTTTGGCCCTAAATTATGGAATTCACAGCATGATTTCTAATAATGAATGCATTTGTAAAACTTGGATGCCTCCTCAGGAATAATCTTCAAACAGAAAAACAACTTGTTTTGTTAAGCAGACTGTGACAAACAGTTCTTCCAACTTTATGCTATGCAGACATGTATTTTTGGATATTCTTTGGGGGAAAAATCTACTGCAGTCAAATCTACATAACCTGCAAGAAAAGAATCTGAAACAAAACAAAAGATATATGTAGATTATGAAAGGTAGAGAATCAGGCTGGAATTCTAATGTAAATGTATGTCATTATCAGTAGAGATCACTTGTAAAGCACTATTTTAACTTGAAGAGCCGAGAACTAGAATATTAAAGAAAAAGTCTTTTTACATGTGCATTTAGAACAAAAGGTACCCTGTCATTAGAAATGATATGTAACAGGCAGATGAGGGTTGTTGTTTTCAGTGTTTGGTTTAAACACAATAATGATGAACAAAATTAAAATATGTTCATTGATGCATGAGGATGAAGTCAAGATCAGAAGCACAATTCCCTAATTTTTAGATTTATTGAAAGACTCTTCCTTTGTATTAACTGCTACAGATGTTTAATGAATGCTTAAAACCAAACACTTCTTCCCACCCCCCCCACTGTGTTCAATGCATTTTGTACAGGCAACCTGATAAAAAGAATATCTAGGAGGAGGGGAAGGCAAAATCAAAGTTGATGTATCAGAACATCTACTGCATGTCTAAATACAATGAAATTTGAACTGTGTGGGTGTATTCACTCATTTTAAAGAATGTTCATTGATTTTAGTTTTATTATGTTTGGAATTGTGGTATGTTACACAAAGACCATTTTACTGATCTTTATGATTTCATAAAAGCCTATAACAATTTGGATAAAACTGGCTGCTATGTATTTTTTCTTTGTTTCTGCTGTTAGACTTTATGCTTAACTCTAGGTATAATAAGCACATGGAGCTTTATCCTCATCTCACTGAAAACGATGGGAACTTTGCTACAGACTCCAAGGCATCCAGCCACAGGTTACATCCTGAAAGGTTCAACTAGGACACCTGATTTGGCCATGTGTAGTTGGTCTATGGACTGCATGAAGGTGACTTGAACTGAACCTGTGGTAACAACAAATGCAGAGTGTTGAAAATGGCTCTCAGTATCTAGAAGATTTAAGTTGGTAAAGATCTCTGAGCAAATTTCCATGAGATTTCAGACATGCAATGCCCTGTTCTGGTAAGATTCTCTCCTCCAGCCACCTGTCTGACAGTTCACTTCCTGATGTGCACATGGAAAGAAGGATAAGCTTGATGAAAAGGTCAGTCCAAACAAAACTATGAATCCTTTTTCCTTACAAAAAGGAGAAGTGGATTGTAGTCAGAGGAAAAATAAGACACAATATCCAAGAGTGTCAGATAAAGCCAGGGAATGGTAAGAGGACTTAGAGCAGGGGAGTGGGAGTCCTGAAAGTTGAGGTATATTTATAACTCTGTAGAGATCCCACTGTGTGGACTTGGACAAAGTGCTCCAGATTGATGTGAATATCAGTAGCGATACATAAGACCCCTGTTGGCTTCCACAAGCTTTGAAGTATGTTTGAACCAGACTTCAGTGGCTCAGTACGCACTGCACTACCTGCTCCTGTTCTCCCAGGCTGAAGCACAGACCTCCTGTGTGCAGCTGCCAGGCCAAAGCTTTTTCTCCCTGAGACCCGGAGGAGGCAGAACAAGGATGCAAAGTATTGGACAAAAAGGTTTTTGTTCTGAGAGACTGGACAGCAAAGGGCTGGAAAGCATCACTTTTATGAAAAGAGACCCCCCCACCTGGTTGGGCACTCTTTGCCTTGGGTGCCCAGGAGAGTTGTCTCTGGGCACAGCAGGATTTGTTGGAGGCAATTAACCCTCCCGTGTCAATTAGTCAATACTTGCAAGGAAGTTTGATAGGACAGGGTTATCATGCAGCTGGAAGCCAGAGGGCACAAAAGGCCGGTTGCTGCCAGGCAGAGATTAACAACCGGTGTGACCTGCACCTTCCAACCTGCTGTTGGCAGCTGTAAAGATGCAACCATCTTTCTATTTCATGAGTGAGGTTTCACACTATGGTTTCCTTTCACCTGATGGATGAGTAATGTAGTCTATAGTTAAGTTGAATAGGCAGTGCATCATCCTGGCTATATTTTTCAAGGGTGTTTTTAATTTTGTGCACATGACTTTTCAACAAGGAGCGAATTTCACTCACATTCCCCATTTACTAAGTGATAGCAACCAAACCATGCTGCATCCAAACTCCTAAGCTTTGAGATAAAGAAGATTTTCTGGGGATGGGAGCTTACAGTCCAATTAGTTGATGGTGTTTCTCCTCACACAGTTTGTACTTATTGATCAGAGGTTGAGGTCCTTTAAGTACTGGCTTTCACCACAACGAGCACCTAGAGCTCAGGTAAATTCAGGCAAAGCCCAGGCTTCCCAGACACAGATTGCATGTCCTATAACACCAACCACTATAAAGAGGGAGACCTTAAAATTGATGGTGTTAGAGCTGATCCCAGCTGGAGAAATTTTGGTGTCAGAAATAAGCTCACATTTAAAGAGATTTTTCTCTAATCCTGGCATGTTTCAAAATCCTGGGTGAGATTTAGTTAAATCCATGAAGGGAAAAGAAATGAAATTCTGACCTCAGTATCCACAAAATTCCTAAACCCAAATAGACACTGCACAATCATTAATGAGCCTATCTCCATCTCACAGACAGGCCAGCACGTGAACACACTGTCTGTGTGTCACGGGGAGGTGTTGAACACCGGGAAGCGGGGTGACATGTCAGTGTGCCAGGGATGCCGATGGGTACAGCAAACCTGTGCCCGCACGGTAAGTGCCATTGCTCTTCTTTTTCTTATTAGCTAAACTCAAGTGTTTGTTCAGCTACCATGCCGAGACCATGGGGCTTGGGAGTAGAGGGGACGCAGGGACCGCCATGTGCTGTGTGGGAGCTGGGGCTGTGTGGGGCAGCAATGGGTTCCTTGCCTCCTTACTGGCAATCTTGCACAAAGTCTTGATTAATTACCACCCAGATTGCTACTGTCAGCAGTCTCAACTGAATTACTCTGTGAAGAGAAGAGGTCTGAAAACGAAAGTTTCTGGTTTTGCGACATAAGTGTCCTTCAGAAAACTCTGGTTCAAAGGGCACTGTCGGCTGTGTAAGCATAGGGAGGAGGAAGGCACACGCTGTGGTGCTCCTGGTGCTTTGCCATGCTATCTATCTTTCCCAATTAACTTCTGGAGAGCTCCTGCTACAGCAGCACCAGTTCAATAGCTGTGTGTGGAAAGTCAGCAGCCCTGATGCAACAGCACAGCAGCATACTTCCACTAGATTTTTCTAAAAGAGGCTCTTCAGGCTTCTGCCAGAACATATTCATGACTTCTTGTATATGAACTTGTCTCTTTCAAGACACTGAGTTGTATTCTTCAAAAATGTGCTATTTAACCCAAAAACAAAGAAGCTGAGGGCTATGGATTTGCTTCAACTAACTGGTTAATGAATTCTTCACCACCACTTTGTTTCACACATTGTCAAAACAAGAAGCTTGTGCTTCACGGCAAGGCTGGGTTATCTTATCTAGATTCTTTCAATGCTAATTTTAAAATTTATTGAGGATATCTGTAATTTTTCCTGTATTGAAGAGATTCGATTGTGCTTATTTTTTCCTTTTTCTATTTCAGAACTCTGCTGATTAGACTCCACTCTTTGCAGTAGTTTCATTTCTATACAGATTTAGCGTGTGGTGTGTGTGCTCAGGGTGCTCAGTTTCCTTTTACAGGTGCTTGCTCTTTTGCAGGGCATGCACCACAGACCCTACATAATTTTGCTCAGTTTTGGGCAAACAATCCTGGCTGACATGAGAAATTAATTTATCTTAGGTGATGTCTATCTCAACAGCCTGTAGAATAGTCTGTCAAAACATCAGAGCTGTGGCATATGTGATTTCTGTTCTCAGACTGGCATTGGTCTGCAGGTACAGTCAGAACCTGGACTTGTGACTGTCATACAAATGGAAACTCTCCTCTTCATGTAGCTTCCCTGGCTGAAAACATCCATTTCCTACTCCCTTGCTAGTAATAGTGCAGTAGTCTTGCTGAGAAGCGAAGGACAGGAAAGGTCTGGTGCAAATTCTACTAAGCAGTTTTCCAGGGTGATATTTTTGGACAACATTTTCTCTTGCATTCAGTTGCACTCTCCCAAAGCCATGACACTATGGAGAGCATTAGAAGGTAATATTTCTGTTAGCAGGATTCAAACACACTCTGGTTTTTAGCCTGTTTTGCACCCATATTTAATTGTTCCCAGATTTTTGTGCCTGACTGTAATTTACTGCTGGTGAGAATGTCAAGATGTAGCCATTTAGCTCACTGATTTGTGGGAGCAATGAGGTAATTTTATGCCTAGGTCCTCTCATTTGTACCTGCCAGCAATGCAGAGGCAGTCTTTCCTAATCAAGCATTAAAAGTTCTTCTTGATTAATCTCTGACTTTGTTGGAGACATTCCAGATTAAAGCCAGTGTAATTCATTTCAGGATCAGACCCATTAAGAGTTTTCCAATGAGTAATATACTGTGTCATTCTTCTGCTCTTAAGGATCTCCAGAATCACAGAAGGATTGGTGCAGATCTGGGAGATACATATATCTTCTGACTCCACTGTACCTTCTCTCCCATTTCCTGACTTTTGGAGAGTTGTCCCTAGTGAAATTTCTTTATTTCAATTTCCTTCTGCATTCAGCTGGAAGCATTAACAAATGGTGAAGTGTGATACTGTCGATCCAGTGCTCCGTGTGGCCAGGCAATCAGGACAGAAATAATTAACACAGAAAGTGGCCTGCCAGTATCCTGCTGAATGAAATTGGATGGAGTTCAAATACAAAAAGATTTTTTAGCTTACCACTTCTGGGCTACACATAGCAATAGCCATTTGGAAGGACAACTGCCAGCTTCCATTTCAGATTGCTTGACAGCACTAACTAGAGCACTAAGAGCATCACTCCATTTCAGCAGGAGCCGATTGCCAGGTTTGGGATGCGAAGCATTATTTCCAGACAGGAGAAGAGATCAAGGAGGGGATCAGATGCTGCACTGATGTGTTGCAAGAAGGTGAATTCCTCTGAACATGGAAGGAAATGTGGTGTGGGGAGTGCCTCTGGTTTCTAGCGTGCCAGGCAGCTGCTCATGATGTCCTGGTTGCACAGAGATCCCCCGCTTCCGTGGGTGCCTGCTACTTGCTGCTTCTGCCTCCTCTCCCCTCCCTTCCCTGTCCCTGTCTGTTGCAGCATACCACCACACAGGGATGAAGGGCTGGGCTTGGGCACAGCCGCACAGTGTGCCCGACTGTGTCGCCGTGTCTGTGCCCGTGGGGTGATTCAGGGGAGGCGAGGAATTCCTGCAGCACTCTGAAGACCACTCTTCCCTTCCTCTTTCTGCCATTTTCAAAGATGGCTGATGCAGCATGAAACAGAACAAATGGTGACTGTAAAGGTTAAGAAATCTTCCTTAGGAGCAGGGATTTCTCCTGCTGGATACACAACGATCCCCTCTTCTACCATGGCGTTGACTGAGCACCCGCACCCATGTTTGAAGACATGTATTTATATGACACTGCTGTCCTTTAGCTCATTTCTCTGGCTTTGTGTCCCATAATGCTTGCAGAGCCATCCTGCTATAGCAGGTTCCCATGCAGAGAGTAAGAAAATAGTGCTTTACTTGCAGTAAATTGGTTATCTGCACTGATAAAAACTACAGCTGTACAGACAAAAATTAGTTCTGTCCTGGCAAGCACAGAAGCTGCTGCATACCTTTCGTGCCCTACAATTAGCAGTGCGTCGTTTTGTCTTACATCTGCCTACATATTCCTATCAGGAATATGCTTGGAGCTTTCAGTGTTTGCAGAAATGACAAAGGAGCAGATGAATAGGACAAACAAGAGAATAGAAAAAATTAGGAGTAGCAAGCCTCTGAAATGGTTTTGCTCTGGAAATTGTGCAGGCTGGTGAGCTGAGATGCCTGTGGCGAGGCTGCATTGCTCTGTGGTGCCTGCCAGTTCGCATGTACAATGAACTGCACAGCATTTCTTCCAGAATCCTGAGTTCTGCCTTCTCCTGCTTAGTGATCCTGAGATGGTCTGCTGGTATCTCTGCCACTGGTAGCTATCATGAACAAGCCATTACCCTGAGGTCTTACAGACCATGACCTAAACTCTTAAATCTACTGGATACCTAAAGAGAAAAAGTGCTGTGCAGAAGCTATGTACTGTTCAAATTTACAGGTAAGTCTTGCCCTCGCTTGACTTTTGTTCTGTGGTTCTTTTTGTTGAGCATGAAAATTATGATCAATCTCTCTCTGTTGCAAGGAGATCTCTTGATGGACACATGAGGAGAGAGGAAAAAGCACTGGGATCTAGTTGAATATTAATTTCAGAAAAGAGCTTCATTAGCTCCTTGTGAGAGTAGTGTTTCCCATTGACATTATATCACCTGCTTCCTATCAGACAAGCTCTGTCGCCTTGGCCTGCAGGTTTGGGGAACTTTACCTCTTCTTAGAACCAGGCATAGATTGAGATGCTTTATTAAAATAGCACCTCAATTATTATGAAGAATTTTACTTCAGGTTTTCCCATTACTTCCATCACATATGTTTTTTTTCCAAATTTGTACTTAATACATGTATTTCCTTCTTCTTATGCATCCTGAATCCAAGTTTTAAAATGGACCTTACTTAATTTGACCTTATCTAGCTAATTTATCTTGTGCCTGCGTTTCTAAACAATGTTAAATGGAGTACGTTTCCTTGTATCTTCCCTAGTAACTAAGGCTCCTGCAAAATTCAAACCATTAAAAGTGAGTGTGATAGGAGAAGCTCCAAGAAATGAGTGAACTTAATATAAAAATTTATAATCATGTCAATTCCACTTTTTAAGCAATTTCTGAAATGTTAGTTTGCTTGAACGGCTGGTCAGAAGCACAAAGGTTAGGTTAAGCTTCCTTCGTTAATGGTTTGGCTCAATGCACCCAGCAGTATAATGTATTTTATCAGTGAGGGAAATGATATTGGTTTAAGAGGTTTCATGTAACAGTCATATCCTGGCCAAATGTAATTTTGAAAACAATCAAGGCCATTATGGCTCACACAGAAAGAAAGATAAAGACAGATAGCTGTATATGGGTTTTTAATAAGTAATTCACCCTGGGTCTTGAAACATCAGATTGCCAAGTAATATTATTAATGTATAAGCATGTTGCTAAAATCATGTATTCTTTCCCATTGGCTGACTATAGATATGTTTCTGATGCAAATATCATGTAAGTGTATTGAATCCAAGCTATGTAAATAGACTATATAGTACATCCATCAAGCAGTTGACTTGATTATTCCACACACTAAAGAGCATTTTCTGACATCAATCTACATTCTGCCTAAATAGAACATTTTTCACCAATGATATTATGCATCATTTACTGTATATTTGATACTAATTGTTCAGCATATCGATCACCTGTCACTCTGAGAGTTTAGTGATCTTTGCAACTTGTCCCAGCAACTAGGAAGTAGCAGGCAGTTGGTTGCCCTTCTTCTGTGGTAGCAGGCTGAGATTTCCTGGACAGCACGGAAATCTTGCCCTGGGCAGGCAGCACAGAGAGGAGTTAAGTGGGGGTAAAGGCCTGCCAAATTGGTACTTGAAAAAATTACACCCTTTTGATTTTCACAGAGATTAGGCTATGGCACCACACAAACACACTGCAAGGGTTAACAGAGGTCATTTATTCTGCCCCTTTCTGCTCGGAAGCAGTATGTTTTTAAAGGGTCGGGATGAGGGCTGACCAGCACCCTTTAAACGGATGAACTGTGCCATTTTGTTTGGTGAGGTCAGGATGCAGGAACCCTGCGAGCTGTTTCTCTTGCAGAAGTGGTTAAAAGGAGGGCTATCGAGGGACTAAAGGCCTCTTTTTTGCATGCAGAGTCTGCCTACAAGGCAGTTACCTGTCAAAGGGCAAACATACTGATAGCTAAAGGACATGGCTCTATCAGAAAAGCTCCAACCACCTGATAAAAAAGGATCTGTTTTAATATAAATATGTTGAACTCTGATCAATTTTAAACATCTCCTTCATATATGAAAATGTGGAGATTATTTTTAAATAAGTTTAATGGCAGCTGGAGGGGGGCAGTTAGTATTGACTGTTCTGTATTTCTCACAGTACATACATTATTGAACTCAAAAACTACTGGAAGCAAAGGCTTTATAAATAGGAGAATATATTGATTTAATCATTTCATTCATTCAGCAGTTCTTTTACTACATTTTTTACAGCACAGAGTGGGGACTGTCTACTTCTCACACACTTTATCCACCAAGCAGGTCATGTCTTTACTGTATTTTGCTTTATATCTCCTCTGTGTTCCAGTCCTTTCCCTTTTCAGGCTGTTAAAATTCCTGTCCCCTCCATCTAAATTTGCTAGCTTTACTCTCCAAATGTTTGCTTTAGTTCCAGGAGTGCTGGAATGCCTGCTGCCCAGCAGAGAGGCATAGGGGCATGACTAGGGGCAGTCGAGCACAGAGGGACTTAACCGAGCGGCCCCCAGGAAGGGGAAAGGAGGGGAGAGATTGTCCATTTTTTTGGTAGTGAACAGTACATTTTCTGGAAAACAGCATTTCAAAAAAATCAAGACAGGTTAGGGTGAGACTCAACACAATTTTAACTAAGGAAAAGATACCTGGGAAGGGGCAGGTGGCAAGAAATTTTGAAAACCTTGAGACAATTCACTCTGACATTTAAAAAACCCAAGCTTGTTGACGCTTCGCTTTGAAATGCATTTCTCAATTCCAAACTGAACTGAAAGAGGGGAAGAGATTATGGAAAGGATTAAAATAACCCCAAACTTGAAGCAAAACTTTGGAGTTGAATGACAAGAACTGGCTGATCTGATCTGTAAAAAACCCATGGGTTTTTTCAGTTGCAGAACTCAAATTTGTGTTATTTTCCCAGCTTTATCCATTGAGCCCCTGGTGACAGACACAAACTGTACTGAATGTACGTGCTGGCTGTTTCTTTCTCGGCCTGACCCCTAAACTGTAGTCATCCGTTTCAGCTCCTTTCCTGCATTTTGCCTTATTTTTATTTAGAAGATGAAAGGACTGGACATTAACACAAAAACTGGGCCAAAATCACTAATATAAAAAAAAATGCAAGAAGTAATATTAACAATGTCTCCGCGGCTTTGCTTTTCTCAAAGGCATGATCCTACACTGCTTCTACAGGGATGTGGTCCTCCTCCTGCTCTGGGAATCTGCAACCTCAGAGGTGGAAGTTGTCCAGGTTTCTCATGAATTCCTGACTCTTGGGTTCCAGACTTCTCCAAAAGGCTTCTCTGAGTCATTCTGGGGACAGCTATAACCCATCGTCAAGCAAGTAAAGGAAATTCTCATATTCAGGAACAGGACTGCCTTTCCAGTGTATGTTTTGCTTTGAATCTTTTCAGCTGTCATTGTGGAGACCTTCTTCCCAGGGGTTATTTATAAAAGATGCTTTGATTCAGGCAGCGTGTGGGTTGTATGTGTGTCAGGTAGTGCACACAGTGCACTCCCCGCAGCGGCTCCTTCCTCCCCTCTGCTCTTCCCTCCCATTCTCTGCACAGTGCCTTGGCTGTCCCCTTCATCTCTGCCTCCTGGCTCCCTCCCTCCCACCCACTGCTTCTGTCCTCCAACACCGAAGAAATTTGCTGGATCCACAGCTGTTTTGGGAGGGAGAAAATTGTGTAGCAGCAGCTGCAGCAGCAGGCATAGCAGCGAATTACACGAGGATACAGATTATCTGAGCACTTGTTTCAGAGAGGTACAGCTTATCTCAGATGTAGACTCTGCATAAGCAGTATGGAAATGCCAGCAGCCCACAGTGACGCTGCTGCCTCGTTTATTTGGGCTCTTTCCTGCCGGAGCAGGCATGGCCTGTGTGGGGAAGTGGGCACAGTGGGGTCCAGGGCTGCAAACAGGCAGCTGCCCTCTTGCACCTCTGCCTGCCTGGCTGGCCCCATGCATGGCCATGGCACCCGCAGCAGCCAGTGTAAGCTCCTCAGGGCAGGAAATGTTTCCCTTACTTAACCATGAAGCATCATGCAGAACAGCAGTGGTTTATAAATAATAGATGTTTAGAAACACTCAAGAAAAAATTTTCTGTAGAATATACACGGTGAAACCTTGCTGAGGCATCCCTGAGACTGCTGGAGCCACAGGCACAGTGAGCGAAGCCGTAATGTGCCCCCATTCATCTCTCTAACAGTCATCACTCTCTGCTTTACATAGCTGTTTACTTTTCCAGGCATCTTATGCCACAGCATTAAGACACAACAGGGTGTGCTTTACTGGGACATTAATAATACATCGGGTGCATTGTGAGCCATGACTGCAAAGGCTGAATGGCTTCAGCAACCCAAGAAATGTCTTAATGCTCCAGTAAACCACATCTGAGAGTGGTAATTCAAGTTTTATTTTGTCATTTTATTAATGACGCAACTGACATAATAGTATTTGTGACACTGTCTGATGGCACGCAGGCAGTGAGGGGGCAGCAAGACACAGGCCGTGCCAGGCAGACCAGATTCTGTTCCCTGCATGCAGGGAGGGCAACTTTAGTCAGGGAATTTTAACCAGCTGCATATGCTTTGGGGAAATATCACAGCAGCAGTAGACATAGCCCATGCAAACCTGTCTAACACATACAGTGAGGCTGGTAATGTTATAAAGGGCACATACACTACTTGAAATGGGAAGATGGATCATTTGCATGTGCCTAATGCTGTAACTAATCATATCCTTTAGTAGGAAAAGCTGGGATACTTGTTAGTCAGAGAAATTATGAAAAATAGGAAGAAAAAGGAAGAAGGGAAATTACATCCTAAAGAGTGTGAGAAATAAGGAAAGACAGATACCAGTTTATAGGAAGCATCTCACCTCATTAAGCATCTTAATTCCCGTTTATTGTCCATACTGCACTAAAGCCTACAAGACGTATGCATGATTTATAAGCAGTGCTGTGCATCAGCTGAGCAGTTTTATATAGGGCTGTGAAAGGCTGAGGCACGTGTGGCACTCGGGTTTGGGTGGGTTTTTCTGCAGTATAAGAACCTTGCCTGATTTCATTCATGGTGTCGCTTGGCTCTGCATGCTTGCATGCTCTTATTTTGATAAATAAAATAACCTCTATACCAAATGAAGCCAGTAAGCATGATCCTGCTTTACTCTGATATAATTTTAAAATTAATTAATACCTGGATAGACCTGCATTTCTTTCAAGTCCACTAAATAAGTAATTGATGTTTATTTGGAGCTGAGAAAGCTTTATATATAATTTTATAGTCATTTAGTATTTTTATTTGTACAATTTAACATATTTTAGATTTTCTTGTACTCTTTAATGTTTAGCTGTACAATCATGAAGAAAATCTAAAACAACAATGAAAAATGCTGGTGTTCAGATCCCGAGATAAATCCAATAACAGCTGTGACAGGATTGATTACAACAGAATCAGCAAAACCTCTAGACTCTTTTTAACTTGGTTTGAGACATAAAGAAGATAATGAAAGATGTTACTTGACAGAAGTAGGATCTATGTTTAGAGCTAAAAGCAAACTGCTCTGAATTTTGTGGGGGGTTTTTTTGTTGAAACATTTTTCCACTGCAAAATAAGATTTTGGTCAAAATTGACATATTCATGAAATTACATTAATTTTGATGATATTTTCTTCAAAAAAAAGAGTATTTTTCAAATGACCCTTAGAAAAATTCTATTTTTAAAAATTAGATAAAATGAAAAACTAAAAGCACTTCTGAAATTAAATTATTCATGTGTATTTATTGTTTCATTGTCATTTTATGCTATGTCACTAGCATTATTATTTTCTGTGCTCATCTTGTAGAAACTAGTCCTCTTTGCCTACTCTTTCTGCACCTTTCTGCATCTCTGGGTAATTTAATCTGCAAACACACAATCAGCTACTGTCCCTGCATGACTAACTTGCAGATCTACCTGTGTGCTCACGACCTGTCTTCTCTGTCCAGCCTCATCTCTGGGCTTGTTTCCCTGTCATTTCATGTAGGCGACAGTATGTCAACTCAAGCCCAATGTGGATGAGACAGAACTTTTAATCTTCCCCAATTCATGTCTTCCCTGCTAGTCCCCTCTTTGATCACAGCGGACAACCTCACCACCCTGCTTGTCACTCAGGCCTGTAATTTGTGTGTCATCTTTGACTCAGACCCTTTCTCAGGTCCTCACATCCAGGATATGGCATAATCCCACTGACTGCTTCTTCTTAACATCACTAAGGTGTCGCCTTTCCTGTCCAGCCTCCCCATGGCTGAGGCCCTTGTCTAGCATCTTCTATGTCTCAATTAGTGCGATACATTTTTTTTATCCAGCCTTGACAAATGCAAGATAGGCCTTTTGGTGCCCACTTAAAATGCCACTGGAAGTACTATTTTCTTAAGCCATCAATCTCCCATTTTATGTCCGTCTCTCTTTCATCTCCTCTTTTGGCATTGCACCAAAAGTTACCTGTCCCCTGTCACAGTCAGGTTCCAGTTATCAACAGCTGCTCAGCACTGCAGCTGGGGTCACCCTGATGCCAGCTCCATTTGCCCTCGTGCTGGGTGCCCAGACTACTACCCCCTGCTCCTCTCACTTTTGAGGGGACCATCCTGCAAGCAACCACTTTGCATCTTCCTCCCCATCCCACTGTAATAGTCCCCTGTGCACTTTTTTCCTAACTGGTGCTGAGCTCTTCATTTTCTGCCTGTCCTGTTGCTCAATATCATCCTGTGTTCCCCTGTGTATGACACCATTTATTTTTCTGTGCTCCACTTCTGTCTCTTGCCTTATGTTGTAAGGCTCTAGGAGCATGTACCATCTTTCTATTTTGCCTAATAGTTTGAGGCTCAGCCCACAATCAGGTCTCATGGGGTAGAAGTCCATTATACTCATATGTACACACATACACATTATGATAATATAAGCAGTTATTCTTCATTAATATTATTAGTGTGAGAATATGGCATGGTATTTATCAACCTAGGCCTTTTTATTACCTATTTAATATTCTACTATTTTATTATCCTGAACTTTTATATTATTATTTTTATTTGAATAATTAACTTTGCTAGCTGTTAAGTAAATATTTGAAGCCTCTTATCCTCTAGATCAAAGCATCTCCTAATTCTGTTATAATGAAACACTTGAATTCTTGGACAGTCTGAACAGAAAACTTAGGTAAGAGTCAAAGTGTTTCATTACAAACAAAGAAGAGATGCTTTGATCTAGAGAATAGGATTTTAACTCTTAATTTTTCATCTTTAAGATAAGATCTAGCACAATAAAATACATTGTAAATATAAAGTGAAATCAGGAAAGCGCAGCTATTATATTGGATAATTTGTGGAATATGTTGCGGGGACTTATTCATCACATGAGGTGTGTCGGAAGGCTCCCTGCCCACCCCCACCCCGATGCTGTGAGTTTCAATATCCAGTACAAAACTCTCTTACTCTAACAAAACTTGAATTTAAAGCTGAGAGAACACTGCTGGGAGCTTGCTATGATGGAAAGGTCCAGTCAGGCTAATGCTAGAGTTGGTGATGGTCCTGCTGTGCAAAAGGGTGACTACAGGGGGTCTCTGTGGATCCAGACAGTGCAATCCACAGCTGCTGATAGCATGACACCAGAGCCTGTTTGGGAACGCTCAGATTTGCACTGTTAATTTTCAACTGACCTTTTTTTTGTTTAATTTTTTTTTAAATTCTTTCTATTCTGGCACTTTTTGATACATGACGATGCTCTCATTTACAGTGGGTGTGAAATAGCTCCGTTTCCCATGAGTAGTTGTTCAGGTTCTGGGTTTTGACCAGCTCCTGCAAGTATATCATTTACACTTCCACTTAAAATACACCATTTTGCCATTTTACTTTGCTAACAGAATGCACTTTAGTGTGGATATTTTGCAATGTCACCAGAAAGTGGGAGGAGAAAAGTGTTAAGGCCTGCCAACCAAAAAAAAAAAAAGGAAAAAACCTGTGAAAGATTTATTCACTGTACACACATGTAAGAACTATCTTCTTGCAGAGATTTCCCCTAAGCCATGTCAAAGGTGACCACTTCGAAAGAGTGCCCCTGTTCCTGCTGAGAAATCCATAGCTATCGCCTCTTTCAGGGAGTGTGAGGTCCATGGAGGTGCTAAACTCCCAAAGATCCTTTTGGGAACCAACAGATGATGGATTAATATATTTCATAACAATCTCCATGGAGACCAAAACCGGGCTGGCATCCTCCAGACTGATGGTGATAGAAAACCCTGTTGGCAATGTGGATTAGTGGGTGCTCCTCTCAGAGTCAGAGGCTACCCTGGATGATGTAGTTTATCTCAAGTGTAAATCAGATGTGACTCAGCGGCAGACGCTGCGCAGCCAAACATGCAGAAAAGTCGCGTCAGTGTTGAATCAAAGCCTGAAACACAGATCATTATTTAAAGAGAGTTATGAGAATGCCGTGAGTTTCAAGAGGATCAACGCTGCTGGAGAAGTGAAAGTCAAGAATTAGAGATATACTGATAGGAAGCTCTTAGGATTTATTAACTGTTTTGTTTGGACTTATTAAAAAGGAATGACACCCATTAAAGTATATCACAGGAATGAGCTATCTAGCAGCCCCAGGGCTGTGACTGAAGGGGAGCTCTGTGATAAGGTGAGGGCTCTCTATTGTTTTCCAATGATAAGGCACTCAGTAAAAAAAAAGGAGGTTTTACTTTATAAATTGCTGGTTCAATTCAAGAGTTTTCTCAAGCAAATGGCCCAATTCACATGAAATACATATATTTGGGCATCAGTCTGAGACATTTCTGATACTTTTGTGACAATTGAAAGCACTCCCATAGCTGTGTTATTTAAGGATGATGTGCACCGGCACGTTGGCCGCTAGCTCAGTGTGAGTGGAGAGGCAGGAACCAGCCCTCCCATGGAAGCAGGTCTTCCTGCCTCCCAGGGAATTTACTGTGGGCAGCTTAGCAGTACCCAAAACATTGGCATTGGTGTGGAGACCACAGACAAATGATAGTAATTTGTCCATTCATTTTTACTGTCTCTTCGCAGTGGTATTTCTTCAGAATGCTGAACTGCAGGCTGTGCCCTGTTTCTGTATTTACCAAAGCATTTCTGTATTTATCTGTGCGCTTCAGGTGCTGTAGGAAGAAAACATGCTCCTTCCTCTCCACCTTTCCACCAGCCTCCTCATGCACATCTCGCAAGCTCTGCATGAGCAAGAGCCACAGCTGAAGCAGCTGGGTCTGCCCCCACCAGCAGGAGTGTCCCATCTCTTTCTGTTCCCTCTTGATGTCTCTCACCTTTCAGTGTTTAGTCACTTTTTGGTGTCAGCAGCTTTCTCGCAGTGCAGAAATGAGCTGAGTACTCAGAGGCTTGATTCACTCACTGTACATACACACTCCCTGGGTCCTTTTGGAGAGGGGTTTCTAATCCTCTTTCCATGAGGGTTTGTTTGCCCCCATGCTGCCCACCCTGTCCCCCTGGCACCTCTCTGCCTCTGGGGTTTTTGCTGTGTTTCTTAATAAGCGAGTACAAGTCACAAGCTAAGATAAATCTCTTCTTCTTTTGCCACATCTGTAACAACATTTTGAGTCATGTCAAAACAACTCTGGGCTCACTTATCTGCATGCAGGAAATTCTTCCTTACCAATGTACATTTTAGACTATGTGAAAATGAGGAGATTTCTTTTAAATGGTAACTGGGGGTGAGGACTTTAAAACACAAAAGTTCCAATACTGCTTCATGGAAGCTCAGAGAGCATTGCTTAATAGGCTCTAAAATACTTCCGCAGATGGAGTTCCAACATGTACCTGAGCTACTTACCGTGTCCCTTCAACTAATTGTTTCTATTCAGACCATTTTTCTTTTCAGCTCAAAAGTAGTGATATGTTGAACTTAACCAGGATAATTGAGATGCAGCTGGGTACAGCCACCTTTCTTTTTCGGAAAATAATCGTTCGCTCTCCCTATGATAGGGCAGTAGGAGAACATCAGATTAGAAATCCTGTGTCAGACTGTCTTCCACCACTGCCCTGTGGGGATGCTTGGTCCTTTGTGCATACTCCTTTTTTTTTTCATTTGGGTAAGCTTCATTGCATCTCATTATTATTATTGAAAGTTAGAGAAGAGGTTGAAGACTGATTACAAGGATATGGTGTACCATGGGAAAAGCCTAGTTGTATAAAAGCTTTGTTGAGAGTTGACTACTTCGTGTTCTGCAAAAGTTACTGCAGACATCCCTGTTGTTTTTATTGATCTTATAGATTCAGTACTGGGGCATTTAAAGTGTAGCTTTGCATTGTAGACTGGCAGATTTTGCTTGAATTTGCTCAAAATTCAACAGATTAAAGTGATCTGACAGATTTGTGAATGTTGGCCTAGCAAATGAAATAGAAGTTTCTCATATAAGGTGAGCCAGCTGTCTCCAGAAGAAGAGTTATCACTCCATACTGTCCCCAGATTTCCTGATGCTCAGAAACTCTGGTCAGGTAGAGAGCCTCTGCCAGGGCAGGCAAAATCTTCCCCCTGCTGCCATGGGCAGGAGCAGCTACCAGTGCCATGTGCAGCTGAAGGTTTGATGTGATGGGGCCAGGCCCTGTCTGCCCCAGAGCCTCTTGGCAGGTGGCGTTGGGTCCAGCTTCCTGCTCTGCACGCACTTCTCTTCCTGCTGGCACTGTACCTTCCACTGGAGCTTCGATCAGTTCAGATCAAGCAAGTCCTGAAGATCAGCTGGGAATCCGATACCCAACTTCCCACTCCATGTACCTCACTTTCCCAATCTTTACTGCAGTGGCATTTCCTGTATTTTAAACCGAAATGTTTTGAAACTGTGATATTCCCAAGGATATAGAAGAGTGCTGTACTTGCTATTTTACTTAATATTAAAAGGTTAAGAAGCCTATGAAAACATATAGCTATGTGGAAATTAATGATGCTTATCTCTTGTAAGCTAGTGCTGTGTATGTATCTATCCACTCATAATGTTTTAAAATATACATAGCAGAGTGCAGATAGTGATAACACACTTGATTTTATCCACCACAAATATATATATATTTGTATTCAGACAAATAACTTATCTTTCTTTCTATTCTGTATTGATAGAAACCACAGAGGGTTTAATCCGAGTATGCTTCTCCATGTTATTCATCTCAAATGTGCACTCAGAAAGTTCAAATATTTAAATTGGTTTAAAGTTGGAATATTAACAGCTGTTCTTAGAAATTCAATAAGAGTTACATTTTCCCAGTTGATGGATACTGTCACAAATGGCTACAGCAGGAGTGTACTTAGTTAATTACTGTGCAACAATTAGGATCTTAGCCCAACTGTATGAAGACTTTTCCTGGTATGTGTAAAGAGAAACACTGAAGCACTCTCAGCTCCTGATAGCTGTAGGAGTGTTACCAATGCTACCTGATAAAGCTTTGAGCAGCTGTTGACAAGCAGTGTTGTACATCACCTAAGTGCAAGGTCTGGGAGAGTTCAGGTTATCCCCTCTGGAGGACACAGGATTTGGTGTAGATGAACATTGTTTACTCTTAAAGTATCAGTCCTGGTGAAAGAGAGAACTGCCAAGGAGAAATTCAGTTTCTCTCCAAAGGTGCAGGTTTTCAATTACAAAACTTACAACGGGAATTCAACAGGCAAAGAAACAAGACCTGTTCAATGTTACACCGCAACTAGCCACCTCCTCTTAGTGCAAAGACAGAACACATGCTTCATTTAAAACCTGTTTTTAAATACACCCCTAATTATGAAATCATTACCAGAGACCTGCATGATAAGGAAAGAAGAATTATTATATTAACCTAGGGTCCTCAGTGCACTCAGAGGCATCACAAAGCAGCTCTCCTGCAGTCAAAGCCTGCGCACTCCCTCTTTTCTCTCATCCAGTGAGTCACTTCTTCCCTTTAATCTGCTATTAAAATCCTTTCTATCCTCTTCAGTTTATGACTCTGTTGCTGCAAGGTGGTTTGTGGCACTCGGTGTGGCTAATCCTTGGGATCGCATCGTATTGAGAACAGAATAATTGAAAACAGCTTGAAGCAGTTGTAGTTAGGCACACAATCAATGACAGATAATCATTTAAGCACAAACTGAAACAGACATTTACATGGAAAATAATCATGGCCTTGGAGTTACACCCTGTTCTTGCCATGCAAAATCTTTCATGGATTTGGCAAAGTACCATTACAAGCTAAATCCCATTGCCAATGTGCCCATCCCCTTGAGACAGCCCTGGCAAACCCCAGCTGGAAACCTGAGCTCAGCTGTAAATAGGTTTGCCTTAAAGGCTGTCCTCGAGTGAAATAAAACTGTACTGCCCCCCAGTCTGTGTGAGAATCCTGGTCTAAGATGAGCAGCCTGGAGCAGTGCAAAGCCACGCAGAAGAATGCATGAGGCTGTGTCTCCCCTTTCAGGGTGCTGCTCCCATCCCAAGGCCCCACCAAGGGAGGGGTCATGCTCAGGTGCACTGTTCTGTGTATGGAAGTGCAACAATAATACAGAAAAACTCCTAGGGTGGAATGTCTCCTGGCTTGATAATGCAGATGGGATCACATATTTCCCTGTCATTTTCCTGTGACAATCATATTCACACCAGCTGGTTAAAATGTTTTAATAAATGATTACCTGATGGGAACTCTTTCTCATGGCTACAGTGCTGCAGTTTGCTCATTTTTGCTGCAATCCAAATAACCATTCAAATTAAAAAGCAGAACAAAACCAATAGAACTACAATTTTAGTTCTTTCTTAGGATCTTTAGAAAGGCACCTGAAAACTTAAGTCTCAGCTCACCTAAAGTTATAATTAGAAGAAAATATGTTGGTAATATCAGATGCTGTCCTGGGAGGCTGGAAGAGCCGAGCCTCCGTGCCTGTCTGAGGGTACATTCTGTAGCCAGACAAGTGAGTGAGTGCTGTTTTGTGTGTGGTTCCCACCACTCTGAATTTCTCTGGGTGAATTTCTCTACAGAGACAAGCTAAATCCAGAGTGAATTCCCCTCCGTTTCTGTGTGAGGCTGGGAGTCACAGCTTCCCCAGCACCCCTGGCTCCCTCACTGCTCTCTGGGCTGCAGCGTCTCTGCCGGGAGCTGGCTGTCCTGCTGCTGATATGATGCACATGCACACACAGAAACCAGCCAAAAAGGGCTGGTCTAGTAAGTTTTTATTATTCACATCTGCATGTAAGTAGGCAAGTGGGCCTTTTATCCTATTTAACCTTTTGCTTTGAAAATATCAACACCTGCACCAGAGAAGTTTCAAAAGTTTAGTTGCCAATTTTCCTTCCACTTTACATGACTCTGGTGAAAGGGTATTATTTATCAAGCTAAGTGTATATTATAATCTTTGCAAAATGGTAAAGATCAAAGACTACCTTGCATCAAGCAGAATTACAGTGCCATAACATTTTTTCTTGTTACAGCTGATATCAATCACGGCATGACAGCAAGCCACAGAGGTTTTTCAGTCAGTATCACTGACACACTGCAACATCTGAAATACGGCAGCTAGCTAGCATGTGCTCTGGGTGTGAAAGGGAAAAACCAGCAGCATAAGTAAGTGCCTTCGGTATCTGTGCCATTAAGTACAGGGCCATTTGGCAGCAAAATGCTTGCACACGACTTTAATTCTGCTTGCGGCTGTTGCATCCTCGTCAGGGAAGAGATAAAAGCCTCTGTGAAAGGAGAGGGCTTGATTTCAAGTGACAGTGGTGACATTTTCAGCAATGAACCCCAAGTGCAGCAGAGTCTGCCATACGATACTCCTGCCCCAGAGACATGTGCACCATCCTCCTCTTTCTGGGAAGAGGTGGGAATTTGGATGAGTGGTCAGGGCTGCCCAGCACTGGGTGGTGAGGCACCGACCCAGCTGAGTCGTCTCCGCACACAGTGCCACTGCCAGCACGAGTGCTCTGCAGCTTTCCTGCACTAGCCAGGAGCCAGTTACTTTCTTCCCACAACTCACAATCATATCTTTGTTTAGTTTAGGCTTGAGAGTCTTTTCACTGTGGCCACAGACAGTCCAAGGAAAGGAATGAGATGTCTTTCGCTCCCCCCCAGGACCCTGTCAGGCTGGCGAGTTTTACAGTTCCAGCACTTAAAGCACTGTGTGTGTTGTGTACCTCAGACTTATCTCTGGGAGCATCTGGTGGAGAGCAGAAAGGAAAGGGGAATTATACAAGATCTGTTCACATACATATCCCTTCCATCCCTCCTCTGTACAACAAGAGCCAGCCCCATGTATTTCTCCTTGCGATACACAAAAGTCCACAGCGGCATCTTTCCAAGCTGTGCTCACAGGCTGTGCTTCTGCCAAGTGCCACCTGAGCTCCCAGCCCGTGGAGGACCCCCGGACCCTGAAGCAGGAGCCTGCAGCAGTGGATCACACTGAGGTGCATCCAGCTGTCAGCCAGCATCAGCAGGAGCAGCATGGAGCAGCCCGTGGAGCCAGCACACCGCTGCACACAGGTGGGAGCCCAGGAGCTCCAGGCAGAGGGAGGCTGTAGTTGTACCGAGCAGTATTGATTCTGGCAGTGACTGGAGCACTTTGGTTTCTGTATCAGGGTTATAGTAACATTACCATTTCATAAAATGCAACTTCACTTCAAATGTTTCTGCGACAGTTTCTCAGGAACTTCGAGTAGGAATCCTTTCAATATTGCAAAGAGAAGAACAGCAAATTTGGTTGGGAAAGTACAAGGTTCAACAAATTTAAAGCTCTTGCATTTTCAGGATTCTCCAGCTATTTGAATAGAAAACTGCATGGTTTTAGACAAAGTGCCCATCTTCAATTTTTCAGTCTCCTTTTCCTCCACTGCTGAGAGCCACACAATGTACTTCCCCGCCACTTACTAAAATGCTACTAAAAACTTGAAGAATTATTTGAAAAAGGGCATTCCTACTCCTTATGCATAAAACATGCATGCATATTCATATAAAACATTTAGAAAAATTTGTACCAGTTATAATTAGCATGTTTTGTGCATCTATTTTCTTTGCTATTAAATAACAAATTTGTGGTAACCATAGCAACTGGAACATCACATGGTACTAGTGCTATTTTGGGGATAACATAAGTACCTTTCTTAAAGAAGCATTCACACCTCTAAGCTATGAATTTTAATAATTTTCACGATAAAGTATTTGTTGGGTGGATTGTATTCATCCCTCACTCTAATGTTGATTTAACATGGAATGCACTACCTTGTACAGCAGTGTCTATGACCACTTAAAAGCTGTGATGAGCCCTCCTGTTTTGCAAAAAGGTGAGAGACTTTTAAGAAATGCAAAACAGAAGCTATGTGTGTTGACAGAAAAAGTACAATAAAATGAAGGATTTCTCTTATTGTTTCTGGGGAAGGAGCTCACACTGGTCATGTGCCTCTTCATGTTTGAATGGAGGAAAGCAGAAGGAAGGAGATGCTTTAATCTTGGATTGGTATAGCTCCTACTGGAATAAGCCAGAGGTGTTGCATCAGCTCTACTGGAAGATGGGAGAGGTCTTTGGGAAGTTCACATGGGAAGAGACCAGCTGAGCCACCAAAGCCAGTTCCCTCCTGCTGCAGTCAAGTGTGTTTGTCTCCTGAGTATCTGCTGTGCACCACACCTCATACTATGGCCTTCCACCACATCTCAGAGCCTCACAGCTAATGAGGCAAAGAGCAAGAGACCAAATGCCACGGCAGTAACAAGCCATTAAAAGAGATTAGGTGGCAACAAGGTCAGTATCCATGTGCTAGGGTAGAGATTCTCTTAAATAAAATTTTCTGAAGTGTCATATTACAGAAAAGAACAAAATGCCTCAAGAATCCCTGCCAATGTTGTGATGAATTGAGGAAAAATGGAAAAACATGGAAGAAATTCCCTTCAGTCTCTGAAATTGGTAATTCAGTTAATTGTGAGAATGTAAGATGAACAAAACAGGCACCGATGAGAAATGAATGCTATTAAAAATACACTGCCCACACTGATGTACTAATGAAAAATGCTGGTTGACATGATTAATTGTTTTATCACGAAAATGTCTGTAGAGATGAAACCCACCCTGAGCTGTCAGGATGGTGTTATCCATCTCCCAAAGCAGAGGTAATGAGGGATCATTCACCCTGGGTGGCTCAGGCAGGTGATTTGGGTTAATACACACACCGAAGAGGCCATTAGGCTGGGGAATTACTTTCCCTGAGCTTGCCTGCCAGCGTGGAGTTTGGAGCAGAGGAATTTTACCAGAAGGTGAAGAAAGGTGCTGGGATTGAGAAGAACCACAAAATGAAAATGTAAGGAGACACAGGAGTATGTGCAAAAAATGGGGGATGGCAGGGCCAGCCAGGGCTGTGCCAGCAAAGGGCCCTGATGCCCAGGCAGTGTCTGGGGCTGGAGCCCCTGGTGCAGCTGAGAGTTCTCCAAGTTGTGGGCTGGCTTGGGGCAAGTTGCAAGGAGTAGAAATTAATGAGAATTTTGAGTTTATAAACTCACCCAGGCCAAACCTTGCAAATCTGAGCCAGACTGGGGGAATTAGCTTGAGTAAAGATTCACAAAGTAATGTTTTGCCTGCCTGCCTTCAGTTTTTCTCCATTCTGCTGTATCACTGGGAGTTTTTTTTAAAAGTTCATCCTTACTTGATACTAACTTTTGTTTTATCACAACTTTTGTAGAAGGTTTAATTCTTCTTTATTTAAAAAAAATGAGCTTTTTTTTTCAGGAATAATTACAAATGTTCCCCTTCAGCCATTTTGTAATTATGGGTTTTGTTTCAAAAAGTGCTATGGTAAACAAATAGATTGAAAAAGAAATTAAAGCAAACTTTCTGATACCTCAAAAAATGGAAAGTTTTGATTACCCTCAACTAACCCTTAATTGTTTTTCATCTTTGCTTGCCCCGCAAAAGAAATAATCCAAGATGGAGCAATCCTTTATCACCCCTCTCTTGGTAAGTCTCTGGGGACTTGCAGTGCTTGTTTCAGGAGGCCCTGGCAGGATGTCCTGTGTAGTGGCAGCCTGAGAGAAGATGTTCCCTGGTCCCCACCATGCTCACTCCTTGTGTTGCATTATTGACCCTTTGGGACTGGACCTGCTTCACTCCCTCTTGCTGTGCCATGTGTTTCTTTGCCCACTGCCTGTCCCTCCACCAGTGGCTGGGGGCTCTCCTCCCTGTGCTCTGGATAGGCACTGGTCCTTGGCTTGGCTGAGGGCAACTCAGCCTTCCCTCATTCCAGCACTTCCCTGATCTTCTAGTCTTGTTCTCTACCAAATACCTGCTTCTTAAGAAAAATCTTGGGGAAAGGCCTAACAAGGCAGCAGTGTGGTGTTTCAGCTGAACACATACGCTGCCAGGAGCCCTGAGGGGTGAATCAAAAGTAAACCCATTAGAGACAAAAAAGGAAAGTTGCAAAATATGCTTTTTTCCTTTTCTTGATCCATTCTGTAAAACGGGATTTTCCCTTTCTACTTTCTGTTTGGAGGGGGAGCAACTCAAAGAAAAAGATTTGGAAGATGCTGGCAAGTGATAAAATACAAATAAATTCTTTTTCTTATATAGTAAATGAATAGCTTTCTGCCTTGCCTTTTGTTAAAGCTCATAATCCAGCCTGTAAATAGACACTTTCCCTTTGGACTGACTGTTTAGATATGAGACTTAGAGCTGATCTGAAGTAATGGGATCAGAAAATAGGAGAGATATATCAAAGAGAATGATACATAGGCTCATACTACTGAACTTTCTCTCGCAGCACTCCTCGTATACTGTATGTAAATGTTCACAAGTACAAAGTGCACTTCATTTTACTGCAGACCTAAGCCTAGACACGGACCCTAGAAGCCTGGCTGTTTGATCCCCAGGGGGCAGCCCACCTGCCTCAGGGCAAAGCACGGATTCTCTGCAATAAAGCAGAACGTGAGAGGTAATTTTGTTCCATGGCTTGATTTAGGCTTACTAAATGGTGGAAGAACTCGCATTTAAGGATGCTGGAAGTGGAGATTTACACTCCTAGATCTCAGATCAGGCAATAGGAAGCCAGACCAAGCAAAAAAAATCAGCAAAACAGAGACTTGGGAGAGAGGGAACTCTTAATCCAAAAACAGATTATCTTCAAAGAAAAACTATATTTCACATTCGTTAAAAAAAAACCTTTTTACCTTGCTTTTTAAGCTACCCAAACTTTTGCAATGAAGCTGTAGTGTTTCTGGCTGTTTCCTCAGGACTATACCATGTTTCTGTGAGTAAAGCTATGGCAATGCATTGTTCTTGGATTTGGAAACCCTCCAACTCCTATTCAGCTGCTGTGGTAAAAATCCTGAAAATTCACAGACTTGTCTTGTTTCCAAAGACACTTCTGACCCAGGCAATGTATTCTAAAATCCTTAATCATTTTCTGCTTACTAAAAATCTTTGCTGACTGAATAGGAATTTTTCCCAAGTCAGACATTAAAGGAGAGAAGGGATTTCTAGTGTGGTTCTTAAAGATTAACATATATATGTGTATATTACCACAGTGAGAGTATAAATATAAAATATGATGCATATATTTTCTTCTAAATTTGAAATTAATAAATTACTTACTTGCCTTCCATTTTGTCTTTAGTAACATTTAGATGCAATTTGGTGCTATTTATATTTTCCAGGACTCCTCTTCATAAGATTAATTCTTTTAATATGTGCTACTAGGACTATATTTTAGAAGACATTTAAAACCATATAAAGAGGTAAACCCCCAACCAGCATCATTAAGGTAATTTGAAAAACTTGCTCGGACTAGAGAGCTGCAAAAACAAAACTTAGTTTCTTCCATTTTTTTTGTATTAAACTTGTGAAAACCAAGTGGAACTTTGCAGATCAATAATTAGACCCAAGTTTAAAAAAAACAGTACATAAACAAAATCTCTCTTGTGCTGCTTACATCTGCTTTGTATATCAGCAGAAGTAAAGATCAATATTTGTAAAAGTAGTGGCCTGAGCAGATTTTCTTCCCCATTGAAAATCCTGTGTGACTAAACAAACCTTTAGAGGAGGCAGTGCAGGATCTGTCCTGTGCTTCCAGAGACTGAGGCTGTCAGTACAGGGATGGTTGCTTGTAACACTCCCAGCTCTTCCACTGAACAGTATGAACAACAGACTGACATCCACGTGCAGGATCTCTTTTTCTTTAAAATAGTCTTTATCACCAGTGTATACTTATGGGTGAGTTTTTCTGATCTGCTGCTGGGTTTTGTTTTCTTTCCAAAATAAACATGGTATCTGTCAAAACCACAAGTTACATTAAGAGCATTTAAAATGGTTTTCAGTATTTATATATAATACTTTTTTCCCTGATCAGCTGAAAGCTGTTAAAATCTTGTTTTGAATTCTTCCCTAAGATATCTTTTTAAATACTAGCAGAAGTTTTAATTCTGTACTTTAAGCAGTACAACCACTTGAATATCTCCTAGTTCAAATACAAGCCATAGTATTTAAAACATTAAAATAAATCCTTGATTTGACTTCAGAATCAATATGACTGCTAATAAAAGGTGTGTCCTTCGTTGTCTGTTTTAACATTACACTGAAAAGCTTTCATTTCAATTGAATTAAATCTCAACTAAGTTAACTAATAAACACGAGTATCAGGCACCACCCAAGTTGCTAATGCGAAATGATGAGTGAGCAGTGAAAGGTCAGTCCTGGAACTGGGGCCTGCAGATGCAACCTGATTTTCATATTGATTGTGTTTTCCAGTGGGCTTCAGGTCAGGTGCTGAGACCTCGGGGCTTGCTCTGTCTGCAGCTGTCTCACTGTTTTCTTTGCTTACCTTGAGCAAGTTCTGCAATATTTCTGCACTCCTTCTCCAAGGATAAAATAGGTCTAATGTTTATCAGTGTTGCAAGACATCAATGCCTTGGAAAAAATCTTAGGTGTTCCCTATGAGAAAGATGCTGTGTACAATAAAAGATGCACAGTATGTGTATATATAAAAAGAATATGTAATCTCAAGGGTTACTGTTTCTCTGCAGGATATTTAATTTTACTTATTATTAAATCTATTGTGAATTAATTTTTTTTAAGGATAAAATGAGTTTACAACCAGAAAAAGACAAGGTACAGGCACCTGTTCAGAGAGAGGAGCAACACAGAACTGGATTTGTTATACCAAATGCATTTGTTGATACACAACAGATCAATATGCAACTGCATAATAAGGTTGAGAGATGAGATTAAATGTTCAAACAGATATACTAATTAGAAAGGACATGTACATCCACGGATAGAGAACCTGACAGTGAGAAAATGACAGAGATTCAGCACTACAGTGAATTATAAATGTCAAATTACAAGGATGCATGTAAAAAAAGCTTGTAACTGTTAGGAACTAGACTCTGTATTCATGTGAAAGCTGTTGCCTTTATCCTCTTCTTAGATCCCTCTAAGGTGTTCTGTCATTCACTGTCAAATTTTCTACGTAAGATAGTAAGACATATGTCACACAAGTGTCCAAAACTGCTCCTCTGCCTTTGTCAGGACACACCAATATATTTTGAGGGGTTTTGTAAGCAGAAAGAATATTAAGCAGGAGATCTGCTTGAGTATTAGCAGTCAGTTACAGAATTTTTTCCCCATCAGATGTGATAAAATCTAACACGTGATGCCCAAAATGCAGGGGAAAAGGGAACCAGCAATGTGTGTTCAGACGGCTGTGGACTCAATAGGCTGTTAGAGAGCCATAGGATGCACAGTAAAAATGGATGCTAACTAAATTTTGATGTGCAAGAGCATGTCTTTAATTTGCAAGATGTTTTGTTTAATTAAAAGGTAAATACCATTTATAATTCTTCTCACAGACTGTTTGAGAGCAGCAATAACACCTACAGAGCTCTCAAGACACCTGAAGAACTTCTTTGATGCATCTGATCCACGGGATGGGTACATTTAAATGAAAACAGTTGACTACTTTATTAAGTGACATTTTTGTTTTTACACAATATTGGTTATTGTTTCTACAAATTTCTAAACATCAGTTGCAACATATTAGCTGCATGAAACATGTAAAATATTCAGCCATCAAAGTGTGGTGAAAATCCCTCCCCAAATATAAGTGACTTGGCAAGCCAACATTTATTGTGGTGCAGATGACTTGCATGAAGCCAGGACATCGCATGCATATGAAGGCATAAAACCTGTCTGCACAAACTCTGTTCAGACCCTTCTGCACACAGGGCACACAGAAATGCTGCCAGAGCAATCACGACATTTGAAGGTTGCTTTTCTTAGTTATGTCCTCTCCTTTGACACAACCCTCCAAGCTTGCAGAGCCTTTGCTTCATTTCCTCTAAGGTCTTTGAGACTCAACACTCCGTTAGAGGTTTTGGCTCCATGCTCTGCTTGGAGTTGTTTGAGTTCCTTCAGCAGAACCCGTCACCCGACCAGGGTGCTGCTCACTCCCCACACGCTGAGGTGAGTCCGTGGCTGTGCCCATGGCAGCAGCTCTCTGAAGGTGTCCTGCGTTTGTCAAACAGAGCAGCTGAAGTCCGGAGAGGAATCAATGGGAAGGCACTGCCAGCACAGTGGTGGGTGTTGTGCATGGTTGTGTCACCCTACAGCATCTACACGGCCACACTCTGAAACCCAAGTGTCTTCTGCTGGCTGCTCAGCGGCGCTTACCAGCTACAGCTGCTGTGTAGGGAAACTGCCTGGCTCGGAGAGACAGCTGCCTCTCCTACCAGCGCTCTTTAGGGACAGCACCTCCAGGTCAGCTTTTCCAGTGAGGAGCCCAACAGCTCACATTTTGTTAGGTTGTTTTGAAGTGAGTAGAATGGCTGGGAAGAGACACAGGCTGCTGACACCAATCTCTCTAATATGCTAAAGCTGGATCATGTTCTGCTCAGAGGATCTGATGGTATCAGCCTCCAGAGAATCAGTGTCTGACACTCCCAGTCTGTTGTTCATATTGGTTTGGTCTCAGCTGAGCTATTTCTAACAACGAAGAACATATCTGAGCGAGTTACAATTTGCTGTAATCATATTTTTCCAGTTTTTCTCCGTGATAATTACTCCCATAAATATCATTGCTTCACCTCAGCTCAACAGAGTGCTCTCTATTTCTCTGCTCAGTCTCAACCTTCCGCACTTGGATTGCTGGGGAAGAACAATCATAGCTTTTGTTATTACCAGAACCACTCCAGCTATGGGGCTGTTGGGGCTTCCAGTGCTAGTTCTGTTTCTGTGCAGTATTAGCTGATCAAAAATTGCCTTCTGGATTAAAAACTGGTGAAGAAAATGTGTTAAATTTCTCCCATTATCATTATTATTATTATTACTATTATTATTATATTTTGACTTGGTTTTCAACCAGGCAAAGGCTTGAAAACCAGAAGCCAGGATGCAAATTTGCAATTAAATGTCCCTGGCTTTACTGCTAGTCCCTGGGCTTAGTTTTATGACAGAGAACTTTTAAAATGTAATCAATCGGTTGAAGATGTTGGGAATGCCAGTTCCTAGTGTGCTTACTGACTAAGAGCTTTTATAATAGACCCTTAAAGCAGACTTTATAAGAGTATGGGCTATTTTTAACTGCAGCTTAAGAGTCACAGACACATTTGAACTTCAGAGTGCCAGGCACCAGGAGTACCCAGAAAGGAGGTGCTTGGTCTGAGGACATGCAATGCAAGAAAGTATATGGGAATGCAAAAGAGGCAAGAGAGGAGGATTGCTGTCTCCATTTTAAAAGTAGTAAAATGTGGCAAAAGTCTAAAGGACTAGCCAAAGTTACCTCTTGCCTATGGCAGACCTGGCATTCAAAGCCACATCTCCAGATTTCTAATGTACCCTCTTAACTACAAGGCCATTCTTCCCCTCCAGAAGATGATATATAGGTATATAAATGTGCATTGATGTAATGCCAAGTTATAAACCACAAGCCTTTCAGAACTCATGTCCCTGATAGATTACAAAAGATCTTGAAGTCAGGAGAATTGTGGTTTGTCTGACCTTATGCTAATCATTCTCTCTACTTGTGTCTTGGTCAAACTGAAAATGGATAGAATAATGAACCCTTTTGAAAACTGTAATTTCTGGGTGTTGGTCATGACCCAGTTTTTATAAGTTGCTAGGATATGGGTATAATCAGGGAAATGAAGATTCTATCTTGTGAGACAAGAACGAAAAGCTTGATTTAAACAAAAGAAATTATGAGAAGGAATATTAGTACACTGTGAGGGGAGTAAATATCAGAACTAATTAAGCTCAAGGACAAAATTGGCATCTGAACAAATGGCTATAAATGGGCCCCTAATAAACATAGGCTGGAAATCTTAAGCCGAGTTATGAGATCCCAGATCAGTTTTCCAAGGGGAATAGTAGGGCCAGATAAAGTAAGGGCTTTTTAATGGATCTCAATCAGTTTGTGACCTAAGTATCATGCCTGAGACAATCAGAGAACTAGACTATCAGTCCAGACAAGTCCAATGTCCCCATGTAACAGCCAGAACATCACCGAGATATAATATCAGGTGATGTTCTGGAGAAAGAAGTAACCAGTCACAATGTATCTCAAATTCCATTATGTGTATTTTGTGGTTTTGGTTCTTCTGTTCAGAGAGTCTCTTCAATTCCCTGATTATCTCACCAGCCTCGCAGTTGAGGTGTTATTCAACATTTCCAGGTAATCCTTCCCTGCTCTCAAGTGCCAACGTAGGAGCAGAGCTGGAACAGGTCAAGGTAACATTGAACAAGGAACTGCTCGTGTTGGCTGCTGAGGGTGGGGGAGTGGGGTGGGCGTGAGCAGGGGCAGGTGGCTGGGCAGCATACACAGTGTTCTTCTCGAACGCCTCAAGCCTCGGTGCAGAGACTGGACCCTGCGTCCCCTCTGCGCAGCCCCCGGGAGGGGCACCCTACCGAGAGCCTGCTAGCGGTGTCTTCATTGCCGTCTTTCCCGAGGACAGGCGATCGCTCCTGCTGCTGTAAGAGCAGGGCGCAGATGCTGGCGCAGCCCCACATCCCCCCTGTCCTGCCACGGGAAGCGGTGGGTGACCCGGCTCTCCTCCTTTCCATGTCCTGCCTGAGCCCACAGCCTCGTCCCCTGGCGTCACCTCGGGCCGGGTCACCGCCTCGCACCCGCCGGGGCTGCCCGCGGTGAGCTGCGCTCCCGGGGCCGGGCGGGGCCGGGCGG